>JAOEHY010023930.1:0-28108 GCA_025447955.1 Psilopsiagon aurifrons
AAAGTTGGATTTTTGGCTAAACATACTTCACAGATTTCCAGTTGAAGGGTGAGGGCTGGTGAGAAGCAGACACACACCACTTGAACCTATTTTTCAGCCAGCCTCCTGAAGGTGATAGCAAGGTGGCTATCACTCATAATTAGACTTAAGAGTTTCCATATGCCTAGTTAAGAATCCCCTGAGTTTTCGAAGTCTCCTCAACTCAACCAGTTTGACTTCAGAATTAATTGACATTGATTTAGGAGTGGGTTTTCCAAGGTGTTGAACGCACGCCATCGATTTTAGCTGAAATTCTGAGCGCTCAGCCTTTCTCAGTATCAGATCCTTCCTGTTTAAAAAAAGCAGATTTGAAGTTTATTAAAGCCAGACCCATGCGCTCAAAGGAAGGGTTATTAGCCCCCTAAGTGATTTTGTAAGTTAATACGTCTTTATTAGTTGGCTCTTTTCAACCTAGCAAGTGTTGTGGAATAGGCGATTATGAATTACATGAGCTTTATTTGAACTGGCTTCTAGTAAAACATAGCACACCTACTGGAAGACTGTTAAATAAATGTCACCTTCTGGTGAGCAGCCTGGCCTAAACCACGGATTTATTCTATATTACTGCTAACACACACAAAGTCTTCTTTCAGTTTACCTCACGGATAAAATTCAGAAGTGGCATAGACAGCAGTAATTCCCTTGTGCTCAACATCTCAACCATTTTAGGCCAGCTCTTGATTTAGTCCTACGTTTGTGGGGAATAGAAAAGATTGCATTATCAAATAATTTCTTTCATCCTCACCTTATACCTGGCCAGATACATTTCATCACACATACAAGTAAAAGCAGAGATGCTTTTGTTTCCATGGTTTGGGGAGGAGGGACTGATCAAGGCCTTTAATTTTGTTGAGGGCATGTAGAATTAGACAGCATAGACAACATACGCATAGGTGTAACTACCCATCTTATTTCCAAAGGCACTACAGCGCTTCTCTTCACTCCTGGAGATTTAGTCTCCACTGCTGAACACACTCTGCAGAGTCCCTCTCCATTTTGATCCAAATACAGGAAGGAAAATGATTAAGTGACATCCAAAGCCAGAAAGATTTCAGATCACTTACCAGTTAGCTGTAAATGCAGCAGGAGTAGCCCTGATTTTCTGCTTAACGCACAGCTTTGCAGGGAGCTGATCTGCTTTCAGACTTTCTGCAGACTTGGAAACACCTCTTGCCATATTATTGACTTAAGTTTTTCATATTGATCCAGAGCATCTTTCTCAGAATGAAGTCTTGAGGACGTACATTTTTTTCCTTAAGAGGAGGGATGTTAGATGTGACCCTTGGCTCTCATACCAAGAGCTGCGCTGCCAGCACCAGCCTATGACAGAAAGCATGAAGTTTTCAGAGCTAACCCATGCATAATCTTAGAACACCAGCAGAAGGCAGCCACCACTTCAGAACAGGCCAGAAAGAAGTTAGATAGACATATAAAGAACTATTTAAAAATATTTCAAGGGAGGGTGATGCAGCACAAGGTGGCTCTCCATAAATTGCTCTTGAACTGTCAACAGCACCTGTAACTCCCACCCAAGGGCTCCAGTCCTGGCTGCAATGACAGACACAATGCCTTTCCACTACCACACTACTGTTCACTGTCCCCAAGTAGGGGCTCCCACCTGTGTATCCTGACACTATTACTAGCCAGATCCCAACAGCCATACAATAGTTTTGATGGTAAAGTTACCTAGTTGTATTTTAAAAGACCATTTCCTGCTTGTTGATAGCATCAACCATCATGAGAAATTCCTATCAAGGTAACAAAGCATTTGGTGCTTTGCCTTCAAGGGAAATAAGAATCAGTTTCCTCCACTAAAAATCTATTCATACTAGTAAACATTTTTTTAATGTACATTCTGCATTTCAGGTATTTTATGTTATTGTGGATGCTTTGCTTGCGAAAGGATATAGGAGGAATGTCTTTGATTGAAAATGACACTTTAAGCAGGCTACCAAGACTCTCCTCAGACCTGGAGCAGCTGGAAGAGTATAACAGGGCAGCCTTATTGCAGTGGCTTTTGTAGCAAGAACAGAGTGTGCATAGGACGTACAATAGTATCAGCCTTGCACAGTTCCAGCACACACTGCACATACACAGAATCAAACTCAGCGCAACCTCATCATTGGCATGCAGAAATCTTGCTAGGAGGTGGTACCTCTCTTTAGTCTTCCCAGCTAACCTTCAGCTGAAGGAGGTTAGAAGGGAGAAACAATGATCTGTGCAGAAAAAAGATCCTCACAGAGCCCAACTACCTGCCTGTCACACTGATCTAGAAATGAGTGTTCCTCAGACTTTACAGCACATGCTGTAAGTTGTTACTTACATAAAGGATTTTTTTCCCCTGCTATTGCAAAACCAGCAGCATTCTCACCCTAGTTCTCAGGATTACTTTCTTCTAAATTTCCCTGAAACCACACTTTATTTCTCAAAGGCTTTTTAACTTATAGCATAGAATGGTTTGGCTTGGAAAGGACCTTAAGATCATCTAGTTCCACCCCAAAACCATCCGTAGAGACATACTCATGAGGACAGGGAGAAAGATTTTTCAGGAACAAAAATAGTCAATATTAATTAATTGACAACAATTAGTTAATATTAATATTTAAAGTTACAGCTGATGATTGTATTTTTGATAGACCAAGGCAAAGCTGTGTTAATAACAGGCAGATTTGTTCAGTTTATATGACTTATCTCATGCAAAGAGCGTGATTCAGAAAAAACTGCAAGGTGAATGGAAGCAACCCCAGAGGCCATTCATCATTGTGCCTACGTTTTTTTATTAATACATCCACAGAACTGCAATTGTGCTCATTCCACAAGCAGTTCATGGCAGAGGGATTTAAACAGACAGCCTTTATAATCACTCTCCAGCTGTCAGTCAGCCTTTTTTATCTGCGAGCATGTGTAGACAATATCAGCTCCATTAGCAATGCCACTCCTTTAGTGTGGTGATGACAATGATGACAACATTAAGCAGCTACTGCAAAAAGACACAAGATTATGTAAATCCAGAAAGCTGTAGTAGTTAATTGGCTGTTTCTCAAACACCTGCAGTAATCCACTTTGGTTCCATTGGTACATTAGTAATTAAAAGCTAATTACTATTTTATTTCAGAAGGCAAGAAGCCCTAAGAATAAAGTAATGAGCAGTGCAGCTTGCTGAGGGGAGAATGGAAACGCTCTTGTTTCTCATCAACAGTCCCCTGCAGTATAAGTGAAGTATCGCCCTGTGAAGGTTTACAGAGATACTGGTCACAGGAGTAATTAACTGAGCAGAAATCTAGGAGATACTCTGTCCTCTGTCTCTAGCTGAGATTCCAGACAAGATTTTAGGTTTAAATGGAAATCTAACACTATTAGTCTGTTTGATGAAACCTTTTCTGGCTGATGTTCATGAGGTAAAGGCCTTGGGGCCAAAATTTTCTTTCTTGCAAACAAATTCTCCTCTAGCTCCATAGAGTGCTTTAGGTACATAAATCTAAGCAGGATTCACCCTTTTGTTTAAGAACCTTGTCACTGGGCAAAAAATGCTAGGCAACCCGCAATTATACAGAAATACAAGAAACAGAATAATCTAAATCTCAGTGTTTCAAATTAAAGACATACAGCTTTGTAAGTAGTGCAACTGTTTCAACACACCCCCAACATCTACAACTGCACAATGCTGCCATTGCTGTCCGCTGCTGTTGTACGCTAACAGTGTCACCTTCCTCCTGATCATACAGCTAAACAGAACCACAGAATGATTTGGGTTGGAAAGGACCTTAAATACCATGTGGTTCCAATCCCCTGCCACAAGCAGGACACCTTCCACTAGACCAGATTGCTCCAAGCCCCGTCCAACCTGGCCTTGAACACTGACAGGGACGGGGCAGGCACAGCTTCTCTGGGCAACCTGTGCCAGGGCCTCACAATCCTCAGAGTGAAGAACTTCTCCCTAATGTTTAATCTGAATCTACTCTCTTTCAGTTTAAAACCATTCCCCCTTGTCCTGTCCCTACAGGCTGGTGTAATTCTTGTAGGCCTCCTTTAGATATTGGAAGCTGCCCTAAGGTGTCCCTAGAGCTTTCTCTTCTCCAGGCTGAACAAGCCCAACTCTCTCAGCTGGTCTTCATAGGAGAGGCGCTCCAGCCCTCAGAGTATCTTTCGGCTTCCTCTGGAGAGGCTCAAGCAGGTACATGTCCCTCTTGTACTGAGGGTCTCTGAGCAGTAAGATTGCTTGAACAAGCACTCTGTGGTGAGCTGGTATCAGCTGTGCTTCTGCTAGGCTGCTGAACAAGAAGCAGGTCCAGAGCTACCAAGGATGATGATAATTACTAAGAGCTTGTAGTGCAGAAAGGGTATTCATGCTGATGTTTACCAAGAGTTTAAAATGCAGAAAGGGTACTCAGGGTGAGTTGGTGGGTGTGACAGAGCATGTTGCAGAGGCAGAGAAACAGGCGAATAACCCCTGGTTTTATGTAGTCCTCTGGAAAAGGAACCCTTGACGACTATTGAAAAATAGCTGCCAGGCCACTTGGGGAAGAAAGGAGATTCACAGAACACTATTTTTCTGTAGGGAAAGAGGAATGCATACTGAGAAGTAGATTTCAAAGGGGAAAGAAAAAGCCCAGAATCGCAAAACAGAAAACACTGACCTAGCAACACAGCAGGATCTATGTTTGATAGGGAGTAGGAAAGAATTGTTCTTACCCCAGCAGGCATTCGGAGCACACCACATAAGGAGATGGTGAAGTTGGAGGACACTGCTGGTATGCTTTACTACAAAAATACACAGCATTGCTGTCGCCAGCACTGTATAACTTGATCAAAATGTATTTTTAAGGTTGCCATGACAAAGAAGGTATGGAAAAAAGTCACCTTTCATAGCAAGCTACTTCTATTCACCTGGAACACCTTGTCTCATGAAAACACACACTTAATCCACTTCTAGTCTTCTATTCACAAATCCTTCATCATTAGAATACCTATCAGCTGCAGCATAGTTAAGAATGTCACAATTAACCACCCTAATATAGAAATTTCCTACAGCAGAATAGCCTGAAGCAGCAGCTAGTGTTAGCATTGATCAGGCCAGTTGTGAGTTACAAGCAGACACGCAAAAAACCAAGGCAAATCCCGCACTAGTTGTAGAAGCAGAACTTCTGCCTCTCAAGTACTTTTAATGGAGGAAACAAAGAAACTGAAAGTCAGTTGTTTAGGGGTCTGGGTTTGGTTTTTGTTTTAATGAGTTGTTGCTGACAGTCATTAGCTGAACAATGACAGCATTTTCTAGTTAAAATGTAAAGATAAAATACAAATAATGGAATAAATAATATCAAGCAACAGTCTTTGCAGAAATTGCTTAAGGCAATTGCTGTGACTGACACTACAATTTCTACTTCTATATCCACCTATGCAAATCTATACAATCCATAGGTACAGCATCAGTTGAATTTTAGCCCATTGATGCGCTATTTGGTATACAATACCTCAGATATTACTGAGGATTAGAAGCTTGTGGTTTTGCATACAAATTCACAAGAGTGACACAAGAAATTCAGTTATTGACATAACTTACACAGAAATTAACACTCAGCAGCACTAAGAACAGGACACTCACAAGCTGGTGTATTGCCTTGCTTACATACAAAAGGTATAACATCAGATGATCATTTGTCACTCATGCTGTATCTCCCAAGCATTAATGAGAAAGACCAGGGTTCTTATTTCAGCTTTTCCTCTGATTTCTCTGCATTTTAGACTAGTCTCACACATTTGGTCCTTATATTAACAGCAATTTCATAGCTAATTATAGAGATTGTAATTTATTGGAAAGTAGGAAATGGAACTATGATGCCAAATCTCCTCCATCTCTTCTTCATGGGATGCCAGGAAGAACTAGATTCATTATTTATGTAGATTTATCTTCACCCTAAAACGTAAAAGGGAAAGAAGGAAAAATAAGCCACAGGCACCCTCACAAAGCTTAATCAGGTGTCAGCTGTCAAGGAGGAGAACAGCTTTTTGAAATTTCTCTCATCCATTACAAAAATTAACACCTCTGATAACATGTCTTTTGAAGAGCACTTATTAGAATAAAGATTCTTTGACAAACATTATTATTGGGGATAAAAGCAGATTGATTTGGTTTTTTACATATAAATACAAGGTGCTCTCACATAAGTGACAAGTCAATTAAGTGTATCCACTTTTTAGGAGTCTATGCACAAAGCACATATACAGCATATGAAAACACAAGACTTACTGCATGGGGTATTTTTATGAAGTTTCTACTATCTGGTAAATCTTTAGGTTACATTCTCCAAAAGGACTGTGTAACTGCGGAGTGCTTACTCCATCAGCATGAACCGAGTTCAGTCTTATTACCTTACCATATCAAAGTTATAGCATTGTTGTGAACACCAAATTCTACAGATAGCATTTTCTGAACACTGTGGATAGTCTCCAAAAGATACCCACCTTTAGCTGGGCAAATAGTTGTAGATGACCATCAGATTTCCATGGCAAGTGAGAAAATGAAGCATTTCCAGGTTTATTTCCTTTCTTCAATGTTTGTGAGAGAGAACCAGCTGCACACACTCACTGCAGGAGAAATGGGTGGAAGGCTGTGCCCATCTCACACAAAAAGAAGACTAAACCATCCTCCTTTATTTAGGGTACTATATGAGACTCCTAGTCAGTCCTGGTTATACCACTTGTATGACACACCTCAATATGGATGAAGACTGTAAGCAATAGAGTATCAAATGAGCATGAACCACAAGTATTTGTTCGGTTTCAAGGGGAGCTGCTAAACTTCAAACTCCAAACTAAAGGACTCCTGAAGATCCATCCAAGTGCAGAACATTTATAACAGCACAATCTGCTACATGATGGAAGCCACAGAACTTTATCTAATTAATGACTGTTGCAGGAAATCCTAAATTTGTAATGAATGACAGCATCTAAAGCAAGTTGGAAAATTGCAGTTACAGCCTCTAACTATGTATCACATGTATTTTGGCTTGCAGGGCAAACAAGGAAATGGTTTAAGATGATGTGGGCTGCAACGCATCTGTTCTACTTGCATGAAGCACAAAGAACCTGTTAGAACATGGATGCCACTGTACACACCAAAGAGCTGGGCCCAGGCTTGCCAAACACAATCCTGCAATGCCAACTGCTGGCTAAGCCATGAAGCAGGAACCACCACAATGGGGAACAGATGAAAACTGTTGCTCATTGCAATGAGAAATTCCAACTCTCTGTTCCCTCCATAAAAGAAAACTCCCAAGAAGTTTCTTGTTTGGTATCACAGAAAGTGACATAAAGAAAAAGTGAAGGGAAGAGAGCAAGTAGGGCATTTCTGGTAAGATCAGAGCTGCATTTGTCACATTACCCAGTGCTGAGTAGAGCTGTTCTGATCATGCATACCATAACTCCTCTGCATGTTTTTTACAACCCTGATTCGGAAAGACAGTTAAATATACACGTAACATTTGCAATACATGTTTAATTACAAGACACAGCTTACATGTGAAGCTAGACCATGTAAGTCAAATTCTAACATATTATACTTCTGGCACGATCCTGTTACAAAATCCAACCCAAAGTTCAGAGAGTATAATTCTGGACATCTGGCCTGGGGTTTGGTTTTGTTTGTTTTTTTTTTCCTTCGGAGAATCCAGAAGAAGGACAGGCAGGCATTCCACACAGATAAAAATCCTAAAACTTACAGGTTGGGTTTCTTGCTATTTTTCAGGAGAAACTGTAGTTCAGAGCTTAAAATACAGGGCACAGAGACACAACACAACTCTCATATCCACCCCATCGCTGCTTCAGTGTTACTTATTCTTTCACAATAGTTTTCTATTTCTATGCAATAGTTCTACAAATTAATAACTAAGGACATATGCGGAGGGTCTAGAGGATAAACTTAAAGCTATGCTTTAAGGATTAATCTATGAGCTCTTAGAATGGAATTCTGAAAATAACTGTGCTGTACACTGAAATACAGCACTTTATTATTTTCAGTGCTGTTGACTAATTCTGAATTGAGATAATGCTGAACAGACCAAATTGTTTCAGTAAAAAGACAACAATCAGCCTAGCAAAGTCATTCATTATAATTTTTATTCTATGAAACAAAGAAGAAAACATCAGATTAAAAAATGTTCCATGCACTTCATATAATACAGAGAAAGACATTGTCACAAACAAAAGAATAAGAAAGCAAAACCACCACTGAAAATCCTAAGAGCTACACTTTCCACACTGCATCACAACAATGCAAAAAGCATACATGGGTCTAAACAAAGTGGCAGGTTATCTGACAATACCTAAGATGAGCAAACCAGCCAGCAAGAATTTGCCAACACCTCTCTTACCATAAAACCAAACTGATGCAACTTGTTTTCCTTGCTACCAAATTCTTGGCATTACCTTTGGCTGGGAAACAAGGATAGCATAGCAAAACTAGTATTAAGTTTCAGTCTAGAAAGATACTAAGGCTGAAAGTGTAGGTAGATACAGGAAGATAGCAGGGCATGATGGGTGGGAGGAGATTGCAGCTTTTGTACTGCTAGAAGCAAGGCAGAAGGACATGATTTGACTATCTTACCAGGAGCACAGGGGGTGGGAAATACATCCTGTGAAGTAAGTATGGGCAGAGAATATATCTAGTGCTTCTCCGCAATTGCATAAAAGACACGCTGCATTATAAAAGGATGCTGAGAGCAACATCTTTACGTAGGTTACAAATTACATTATTATAAACCTTATTGCTGAAAGCTTTTGATCCAGTTCCTTCTCCTTGACCTACAATACTGCATTCAGCTTTAGCAAAATCGTTATGAGATCCTCCTCTCACTTTTATTTTACAGAACCTCTCAGACTCCCATAACAGTTACCAACCACGTAACTACAATCACAGGGCCAGTCAAATTCTGAGGTCTGACACAAAAGCAACCCCCATCTCTTACTGAGAATGCCCAAAAGCTGCCATAGCTGTACTTGGGAAGGGTGGTGTAGAGAAAGGAAGTACAAGGCTCCGCTTCCACAAACACCTATTACCCCAGAAGCCACACCCCATGCAGGCTTAGGAACACCATAATCAAGGAGTTGCATGTGGGGAGGAGCAAAGAGAAGACAGGAGGCTGGGATCCTTCCCCCTGTTATCTGGGGATGCATCCACTTCTCTCACAACAGCATTCTTCTGCTAGCTACTGAGCTATCTCTGCTGCAGTGCTGAAGGTTCTGCATTGGCCTCCTGCAAATGATGCATCATGGGGGAAGATTGTTACAGTTACAGATGTGGTTTTCACATTTCTTAAAAACATAAAGGTAGGAATTCCTACTTTAAAAAATGTAAAGTGTAATTTAACCTTTCACATAAAATATTAAAAAAATTAGAAGATGTGAGATATAGAATTGCCTATGCTACACTCTAACTGTTCCTCTGCATGTACTGATCGGGAAGAACATGACTTTATCTCACATGATCTTTTCACCTTTCAATACGCAGAAGAACCTAATTTCATTCCCTGGACAAGAACAAACGAGGCACAAAGAAGACTCCAAGAGAAATCCCAAGTCCAGCATTTCTCACTTTTGAGTGCTTGCAGCTAGAATAATGTTTTCTTGATGGAGTTTTTAAAATTCAATTATGTTTTATGTGCTCCACTTACTCTGCATTAGGAAAACAGAAAATGCTGTAAAAGATGAAGGTCTCAGGTCTTCACAGGTCTCCACAGGCCTTGGTGAAACACAAAGACTGAGTCTTCTTTCAGAATTAACTGCCCAGCTTCCTAGCTAGTGTAATTTCTATGTTGTTCATGTAAACATTACACAGAGTCTTTGTAACACCCACTAAGCTCTTTGCTTCAATCAACTATTTGTGCCCAAAAGCACATCCTTATGCTTCTTCCTACACCACAGCCACCCTCCTACACCACAAAAGATGCAACAAAATAGGAATTAATCATAGGCTGCATACTTACAGGGATTGCTGCTGTTCACTTCTGTCTTCCCAGCCTTGGCGAGTTTCGTTGAGTTCTGCTGTGCTTTGCCTTGCTCCTCTCCCGTTAGCAGTGCTTTTATTTCAGAGGGGATTTTCCCTTGGTCCATCGCCATGCACCACTGCTTATACTGAAATATGCAAACACATTAGGCATTAGCAAACTGCCAGGATCACATCAGCAGACAAAACAGAACTGTAATCTTTACCTTCCGGTATATTCATTTAAGGTTTGAATTTACTGGGCTGAAGCCTCTTACAAAACTGCAGAGGACTAATGAGCTAAGCACGTGTCCATGGTTGTTTATCTGTCCTCAGTAAATCCAGTCTCAGGCAATAAACTGCTACTTGGTGGCAGTACTGGACAGAATACTGTAATTATTAAACAACATGGAACACTTTGTGCATTTTCTCGCTGCTGCCATGCCAGAATACTGTTCCAGTTCATGGCCTATTAAAAACAAATATTTCACATGACTCTGGGGCTGACTGACTATTAAGTGGGCCTTTCTGATTGTGTAAGGCACAGTTACAGCACATGTGCCTTATTCCTAGTTCCCTCATCTTGAATTGTTCATCGACAAACCCTGAAGCACAATGAAAAAGTTAGTGGTCAGCTGGCTGACTTTGCACCCCATTCTAACCCTATTCATTTGTGATTAGCCCTGCATGTTCAAACAAACCTAGTGCAAGGTCAAGGCAATAGCCTTGGCTTCAGTGGAATTTCAATGGCATCTCAGTATCACTGAGGAGCAGAGTTTTTGTTTCCAGATGAAACATTCTCTTGGGATAATGCAGCTTATTTGGCCCAGACACCCATCTTATACATGCTAGAACACAGGACAGCTGTGCAATCAACTACACAGATAATACGCTGCAATGATCAACCTCCCCAACAGAGACAACCATCTGTGGGAAGCAATGACTCACTGTGGATATACATTCCCCCCCTTGATACTTTAACACATCTCTTTCCGTCCTCGACTTCTTTCTACCTCTGTCAGAGGCTTTCCAAAACAAACATTTCAAAGACAACAGAGTCCTATGAAGTGGCATCTTCTTTGCTTGCTTCCAGTTCAAAATCAGCAGATAACTTATGACATGAGCTTTGTATTCAACATGTAAAGTAAACAAACAGCTGAATGCATCTGTTACTGATGTTTTGAGACCTTATGGCTAGCCAAATCCCACTCTCAGTCACAGTGATTTTGAGAACAAGAGTCCACGAGGGCAGGTCCCAAATAATATTGAGGGTTAGGTTAAATGACAGTTTCTTACCATCTCAAGCTCTTCTCTGAGAGCACAGATGGCCCGTTCTCTGCTTGAAACCAGCTCTTCCAGGTACTGGTACCTCAGCTTCTTCCTGGCCCTGCACTCTCTTGCACTCTGACGACTTCTTTCAAGTTTTGCCTTCAAGTCTATCTTGGCTGGTTTACGACCTCGCTTGCCTGGTTTCTTTACCTTGCCTCCAACCACCTGGAAAGGAAGAGTAGAGTAAAGATCCTGTTCTGCAAAGGTAAGACTGTAACCACGTCACTGTGCCTATGAGATGTCTCAAGCAGAAAATCTTCCATATGCTTTCACTGATTCTGGAGTAACAGAGGAAGTAAGGGTGCTGATGTATGAAGTT
Source organism: Psilopsiagon aurifrons (assembly GCA_025447955.1). Taxonomy (NCBI): domain Eukaryota; kingdom Metazoa; phylum Chordata; class Aves; order Psittaciformes; family Psittacidae; genus Psilopsiagon; species Psilopsiagon aurifrons. The sequence goes on from JAOEHY010023930.1 coordinate 11,667, forward strand.
TTCAGCAGCAACATCAAAAAAAAGCAAGGGATATAATTTCATAGTGAAGTCAGCGCTTGAGCGATCCTATTGTAAATGCTATTAATCTGACCTGTAGGAGCTCCACAGAATGGCTGAGGGTGGCAGGGATCTCTGGACATCATGTGGTTCAAAATACCCCAAGCTCAAGCAGGGCCACCTAGAACTGGCTGCACAGGACAGTGCACAAATGGCCTTTGAATATCTTCAAAGAGATTCCTTGAAGCCCTCTGGTCAACCTCTGGAAGTAGTCATCCTGCCACCTGGTACCCCTCAAGAAAGCATGTCTCAGTCTACTTGCCAGCTCTATAAATATTATATTATGGAGTTTACCAGTTTAATTTGGAAGAAAAAAAGAAATATTTCTTTATATCAACATAACCCAAAACTTAGTTTTGTTGCAATGAAATGACTACAATTTCAGCCTATTTTAAAGATGAAACTTGTCAGAATTATTCATTAGCCATCTGAGCTTCCCCAGCCCTGATTACTTTCAAAAGAATATTCTGAGGAGTTCTACTAAACAGGAACTCAGTAACACTGAGTCCTGCCTCTATTCCAGTTGTACCTATCCACTCTGCCCATGTTTACCTTCAAAACATTATTACACAGCCTGGCAAACTATCTCCTCACACCATTTCATGCAACCTAACCCAGTGTTCAACTCTCCCCAGTGCTTAATTTAAACCTTCCTTTCTGAAATGCAACTTCATAGTTTCTTGTCCTATGGAGTGCACATTTGGCATCATTTTCCCCAACCTTCTTTGTGGCTCCTGTTTAGAGGTCTGAAAGCTTCTCTTGCTACAAATAACAAAAAAAGGGAATGCTTACCCTCTGATTCCCCACCCAAATATTCTACCCTTAACATGACAGCATGACACAAGAGTTAAAGTCTTAAATATTGCTTGAAACTTAGTAGACTGGGCATCAGATAGTACCGCCCTGTAAAAGCATTACGTTAGCTATAGTCCCCACATATCCTCTGAAGCGAGGATTTCTCTTTATTTGCATTCTGACCACACTATTTGAATGGAGGGGGTGTGGAGAAACACACCTAACACACACCTGCATACAAGAATTTCACTGCTGGCTTCGTGTTTCACCACACTGTATGCAGAAAAGACTTTTTCTAACACGCAGTGTAAAAAATACCAGAGTTCATCATAAAAAAGGCACTTTTAACTGTGCAATACTACAAAACAGGTCAGCTTTGACATTCAAAGAAGTCACTTGTTCTACAAACTTAGCAGGCTGCAATAAAAACAATAACATAGTGAACCGATGTGTTAGAATGAAGGAAAAAAGGATTACACAATTGAGCCTATTCTCTTTGGAAAGTGAGTCAACAATCACATGCCAACATAATTCTATCCTCTCTATGTAGCCTCTCCTAATTTATTCAGGGGTAGCTGCCCACCATAAGCAAACGGAGGAACAGAAAGTATTTAATGGACATCTAGTGATAATGAAACAAACACAATATATTCAGAAAAGGAAAAAAAAAAATCAAGCTCTTTAACATTTGAGCTGCTGAATACAGTTTGAATAACCCATTCACTCTGACAAGGTGTGCTCCTTAAGATCACCTAGTTCAGACAGCATATTCACCCATATAGGACAAAACTAACCTGCCATGGCCAAGGAGGAAAGAAACTCCAAAGAAAGAAAAGTGTTTGTTTGCTTTTGGGCATGACAAGCACAGCTCTGTCCTCTCATGGAACCACAATCGTATTTATGCATGGTGTGTTTTATAGCCCTAGCTCAGCAGGAGTTAGAAATATGCACAGTCTTCCCAGGAGGGGCTGTAGGCACTCAACATCTGCCGTCTATTACTTACACTTTAAAGATTTCTTGCTATTACTTCATATGCTACAGCCAAAGTACTTCAGTCCTCAAACACTTCTAGTACCTGAGGGGTTTTTCTGCCAATCCAAGGTAGTTTCAAGAAAATCTCTGAATTCAAGAGGTAGATAAGGTCTGGTAGACACATACACTCTAGCTCTCATAAAAAACTTTTGCCACCCTTGAGTTCTGACCCTCTAGAAGAGTGAGCTAGCACTCAAGGTCAGAGCCTCAGCACACCATATACTGCCAGATGAACAAAACACTACCTCAGCTTAGTCCCACACAGGAACACCTTATCAGAACCTCAGGCAGGGCAATAGTTGCTACCACTCTGTTTCTCACTAACAGCAACTTAATACTAGCAAATAGTACCCAACCTTTCCCCAGCCAGCATCTTGGTGTAGACTGCTTTGAACACTGAAAATGCATCCTTGATCCACCATTATCACATAATTGTTTTTCCCTTTAGTCCCTCTGGACAGCTTTCTACAGATAGGTACACTAACTGCTCTCTCTCCCACAAGATCTTTTACCACTGCAGCACTACACAAGATCTCTTACAGGAGGAAGAAGGCTTTTACCCCTCGGGTCACTGCTTGCCAATGCTCTACCCACTAGGGCTACGGAAATAATTAAAAGCTTCCTTCCCTTTTAACTCTGACTTTAAGCAGTAAAGCGCTAATAATCTGTCTTCACGCCACCCTGGAAGACTCATGCTGTTTTCATGGCTGCTGAACTGGAGTTCCCCATACACTTATGCATCACCCTGCACAGCTAGTTTGGTGAGCAATTTAATCAAACCCTGCTTTCTAAACAGTTTTTACTCACCAATATTTAGAAGCTCATCCTGCAACCTTAAGCAACCCAGCTGGGGAAAAAAAATAGGCCTGATAAATCCTTTGCCACCATCCCATATCACCAGCTTCCAGTCATGTTTGCCTGCTCAGCTGTCATGGCGATGTGACAGAAAGAAGACAAAACAGAAGTGCTAGCTTGAATGTGGCAACAGACCAAAAAAAAGCAAGCAAACAATTTTTTATTCCCCTTGTATTCCTCTAGAGTTTACAAAAGAATGTGATCTATTAGCATTCAGCAGTCAGGATTTGGGGGTCTTCTCATTGAGCCACATGCAATCAAGACCCAGAACAACATTAATCATAAAACATCTGTCATAGAAATATTCATAATGGCATGGATTTGTCAGGAATCTGACCAACCTCCTACTTCAGTTCACTCAGACTTGAGAAAATAGGAAAACATAACTCCCTCCCTTTTAATACAGTACTTGGATCATAACATCATTCTTGCTTGGCATCAGGGCTCAGGTACAAAAATCATTTGACCTGGAACTGGAAATAGGTGCAATTACTTGCCCCAGTAAAGAAAAAGATCTCAGATTCCTGAATTTTTTTTTATTAGAGGGATCCAGCAGATCTCTACAGAAGCACTGCCAGACTGCAGAATGAAGAGGTCTTCCTTCGAAAGGAGATACACACATAATATGGCCACTAGTATTCACAAGCACACAGGAACCAAGCCACTCCAACAGAAGACTGTGATAAAGCTGACCTCACTATGACATCTGCAGGTTTGCAATGATTTGGCAGATTAAAACAATACTATCTAAAGCACTGTTCAGCACTACTGATCAGCAATGCTGATTGCATTGATCAGTTCAGCACCTTCCAGCAGCTCTTCCCTCATTCTCTGATACATAAGACGTTCTTAAGTGTTCCATCAACTGGTACTTGAGATCCAGCTCAAGGAATCATCTTAAGCAGAGTCTTGGCTACATTGCTAGATGAAAGTCTGAAGAATTTAACTTAGCATGAAGGCGATGATAACCTCACCTGTAAAGGCTGAATTCAGAGTGACCCTTTTACTTAAAAAAATTAAATTAAAAAAATACATTTATAAACAAAATATTTGTCTCAAAAAAATCACTTATTAAAATTCCATCTGCTCATTCATGATTTGGCTCATATAGGGGAATTAAAACAAGTGCAAGGGATTAAGATCTACTCTTAAAAAAAAAAACCAAAGAATGGACAGCTTCATTGCCATCAGAACCGGGTAACAAAGGTCTTCCCAAGTCTACTGTTTTACATTCCTTCGTGTATCCAAGTGTAAGTAACTGCCTTGATCTAGCAAAGCATTTTAAGAAGCTGCTGGATGTAGGGTACACTTCGGCAATACTTATATGAGTAATTAATATCTCATGGGTAGAAATAAGTGACAGAATTTCTCCTTTTTCCTGTGCCCAAATACTTCAGAGGTACGTGTTATTTTAACAGAGGTTATTTGCCAAGAACACTTACATCACTACTCTCTTCCCCTTTCAGAACCAATAGCTCAAACCACAGCAAGGAGAAGAGAGACCAGTATCTGAACAAGCCCAAATTTCAGAGTAGCTCTATAAGAGAAAGAAAAGGTTGTATTCTGGATTTGGTTGGGTTTTTTCCTGTGAATAATTAAGAATATACTATAAAACTGAAACACATACATTTTCTAGATCTGACATTAAGATATTCTACCTCTCCCTTTATTTCTTGCTATTTCCATCCTATTTTGAGGAATGTGTTACAATGAACCATTTTTCTAATTCTCTTAAACCAGGTAAGGCTAAATTATACCTCAATAAGAAATCAGAAAAACGTAACAGCCTGCAAGCCCAATTCTAAATTCTTTATGAAATTTAGATGAAGCAAAACACTGAACTTGAGTGGATGCAGCTATAGAACAGTTACTTCACTACTTATGTAACCTAGTTATCTCAGTTTCTAGAGGAAAATTCCCTTCACAGTCACATTTGTTCAGTTCACAGGTAAAGACTCTGAACAGGCAGACCAACCCTCTCAAGTAAGGAGGAAAACATGACAGTGAACTTTTAGAAGATATCAAGGACAAGCTGGCTCAAGAAGTATAAATAGTGCTTGCCTCATCCTGACACAGCAATATGCAATGGGAAGAGGCCTCCAAGAGAAATGGGATCTCTTGAATGGAGCCACCAAACCCTTAGTGCAACCTTCTGCCTTATGAACTTGTTTTGAAAGGAACCACAGCCTTTCAAAACAACTACAGTGAAGCCTTTCAGAGCAGTGGGCACTTACCGACTAACATCAGCTGGTTTCAACAGAAGATATGAGGATTCAATATCACCTGAGGTTATTACTTAATGAAAAGCCTGCTGAGGTAAGAAAGACACTCAACACTTTCCTTTGGTACAGCCATATTCAGTGGTTCTGGGCTGAACCCTTTTCAGTGCCACTGTCCTCGCAAGTATCTGGGCAATAATTTTTAAGTCAAAACATCATACTAGGAAACTGTAGCTGAGACTGAAGACAGGAGTAGATACTCCACTCTGCTTGCCTTTTCTTTTTTTCCCCTTCACTTGACATGAATTTTTCTAAGGAAAAAAAAGCACACAAAGGCTTGTCTTACTCGGTGAGAAGATGTAGTTCATTTAGTAAACATGTCCAAAAACGTTTCAGGAGGAAAACAAAAAAAAAGGCAGATTATCAGGTGTCCACAAGACATAACAATCAATAAAAAATATTTTATAAATGAAAAATTTGGAGGTTTCCTGTTACCAGTGAGTTAATTCTGATTCAGGACAAATGAAGTGTTCTTAACACTAAAAGAAATAAAAATCATCTAATACTCACAAGCTGCATATGCCTGCACAGAAGTACGTCTTCTGGATCTTTAAAGCTACTGCTCTTATTACATACACTTTCCTGCAGTCCTTGCATTTGGTTGACTTTAGTAATGCTGATTCCTCCCACCCTCCTTTGCAGCTTTCAGACAAAGATTCAATAAAACCAAATAGTATACATGTTAAATTGGCAAATCATTATGAAACTTTCAAATACTTACAGTCCGTTCTGTGGATTTACTGTTCTGCCAGATTATTGATCACATCTAAATTTCTTAGATTTATCCCCCAAGAAACTACACCAAGTATTTTTTCCTCCTTTTAGTTACGGCAGATCAGCACAGGCAATGCAATTTGTTTCACTGAAATTCAAGTGGGAAGAAAACCAGGTAGCATGAGAACAGATAAGGTACCACAGGCTCATGACTACCACAGGACTAGTTTTTAACATTCAAGCCAAACTCAGAGTTTATTCCACGTCAGAAAATGACAGCTTCACCCCTTACCTTAAGTATGGTTTCACCTAGCTTAGGTCCCCAGGAGTGAGCTATCTCCAACACAAAACCCAAATACCACCATAAGCACTCTAGTGATCTGGAATACTCAAACTCAACAGGGAGCTTCAGTTGTCAATTGTCGCAGTGAGTGGACACATCGGTTATTTTCTCAGTCCTCACACGTGCCCTGCAGGTCCTGCTCCAGGGGCACCCTGGTACAAGCAGGTAAAAGAGGTATTCCTTGTGCATCTTCTGATGCTTCACTCTGCTTAAATGGAAGACCTTCACCTTCAGGGGTGCCGCCATGCTGCTCTCATAAGCAGATGCAGCAAGAATCAAAGCACCAGCACACATCACAGGGCTGCAGCCAAAGGTCCTACAGAGGTGCTACAGAGACGTGATCCACCTCACCAGACCACCAGCTTTTGGCCATTTCTGGAGCTCTGAGGAAAAGCCAGAAGCCGCATCCAAGCGCTGTGCTTCATTGCAGGCAGCAAGCAAGGAGAACGAAGGGGACAACCCCTCCTGCCTACCAACAGCAACCAGAGGCCTTCAAGCGAAGGCTTCAGACAAGTTTACTTCAGAAGCCTGTATCGGGAGCACCCCCCTCACGCACAGTTCCCTGCCTATTCACTGATGCGGAGGTTCACATCACACCGCTTGGAGCTTAAACCCGCCACAGTCAGGCGCAGGAGGACCACCGGGCTCCCCGCACCGCCCAGCCGGCCCCTTACCTTGCTGTCATCCATGTGTGCCGCCAGCCCCGACGCCGTACCGCCGCAGCCCTGCCCGGGGAGCACCCCGGAGCCGCCGGCCCCGGCGCAGACTGGCACTCACAGACCCCCGACACGACCCGCAACCACCGCCATGGCCCGCCGCCCGGTTTGTTTACAGCCGCCGCTCCGCCCGGCGCTGGGCGGGCAGGGCCAGCAGCTGCGGCGCGCGGTGCCCTGGGAAATGTAGTCTTTCCTGTCCCGCTCCCGCTGAGCCGTGCGACGGAAAGAACTACAATTCCTAGCGGGCCCCGCGGGGGAGGCGGGTAGCGGCGCCGCCATCCGTCTCCGGGCAGGGAGGGCTGCACTTCCCGAAGGGCCGCGGCAGCTCTGCCCTCTGCGGCCCCGTCCTTGTCCGCGGGCTCCGACGGCGCGGCTGGAGGCTCGACGGGGCCTCCCCTACCTCCGGGCGGCCGTGAAGGCGGCAGGCTGTGGCCCGGTGCGCGAGCTGTCCCAAGGTGTGAGCCCTGATTGTAACCCCAATTAAAGCGGTGCCGCCTCCTCGAGTCCAAGCTCGCTGGTGTACCTGACTGCTGTGCTAACTTGCCACAGAGCTACAAGGATTCCAGCTGAGCAGGCGTGAAATGGCTTGAGAATTAAAATAACAAAACCATAAAAAAAACCCAACCCATCAAATCAAGTTTTGTGCTATTGTTTGCCTTGCTTTGCCCCCCGAGTTCCTGAAGTCTGAACTGAGGCTTCCTGGTCATTCGGACACTGCATGGCGTACTGAGCCTGTGATCCAGAGCCATCCGAAATCTGAAGAAGCAGTCCCTCTAATCCTTGGAGCAACATCGGATTTCCCCTCCTTTTCTTGTCGACACACAGCAGAAAAGGTTAATGTTGAATGCCTTTGATTCAAAACCAACCTGTGCATCATAGTGTCCCCCTCACTGCCCCCCCAGTTCCCTCGAAATAAGGCCCCTGCTTGCTCAAAAGATGCATGTATGGCAGTGAGCAATTCTGGAAACTCTGCCTGTGTTTCAAGATTGTGGTGAAACCTGAAGCTAGGCATGTTTCATGTTGCTGCATGTTCCTTTTTATTCCTGCAACCCCATTCACAAGAGTTTCCCATGACTTAATCTCTCTTACATGCAATTGTTAGGGCTAAAGGCTTTGTCATGGGATTTTCCCCCTTAATCACAGACCTTCCTCTTGGAGGGATATGCTTTCTGGATGGCAGAGACAAAGCACTTTAAAAAGTGGCTTTTTTCCTGTAAGTTTGTATGCTTTTCAGTTGTTGAAGACCAAGCAGTTTGCACGTTGCTCCCTATTTGCCTGTCCAAAACTGATGAATCGGTTCTTGCAACTCTGCCCCTGAAGTAGCAATCATAAATAAGCAGGGATGATCAGTATTTTAAACAGGAGGCATCAGCTAATAAAGTGTAAGGAGTAGCTCTCTAAGAGCTTGCTTAGGTTGTCTCCTGTAAACCCCTCCCCCACCTTTGCCTCCAAATTCTTGAAGAAGGTGGTGAGGCCCTCATACTGCCTTTGGCACTATCCTGGGGCCATAAAGCTGGCTTTAAAAGCCAGTTGGGGGTTTCCCTGGTGAAGGGAAATATTGAGTGGCAAAGAGCCAACATAGCTCACTTAGGCAACCCTCTGTTGCAACATGAGTGGAGGAAGGAGATTAGAGGCAGCCCTGATGCTGATTCAGAAAGGCTAGACTCCTTTTAACCAGCAAATTAAAGTTATAGCTGCATCTTTTCCTATCACTAGATTACCCCACACTGCCCATTCTACTTTATATTACTTAAGAAGCAGAGTTCTCAGCTTATGACCAGGATAAGCACAAGTTCCCTGTCTAAACACTTAAGAACTTCCTTATTTTAGCACAGAACAACTCAAAATATGCATTTCTGTCTGCTTTTCCCACTATGGCTGTACTGTCCTCCTGGATGAACATGAACATGTATGTTGAGTGGAAGTCTGTCACAAAGAACAGTTGTGAATAGAACTGAATAATATATATAAATCCATATATATAGCATATAAGCTTGCGATGCTTTAAACTGATTTACCAGCTAGAAGAAAGTACTTCTTTACACAGCAAACAGAGAACTCTTGGAGTTTACTGCCACAGGAAACTGAAAGGTAGAGACTGCAGCAAGTTCAGAAAAGGATTAGACAGATTTATGTTTCGTAAAGAGCTGCTAAAGGGATGTATTCTCCACCATCCCTAATCTAACAGTGTAGGATACAGGGATGTATGAGAGGAGCAAATCACGGAATAAGGCCAAGTTCACATATCTTCCCTAAGAAGCATCTCCTGTCATTCTGAGGCAATAATGAACTAAACGGAACCATGGTCTGGCCCTCTTGGCCTTTCTTTCTTTCTTTCATGTTGTCTAATAATTCACCATTTTGACCCCCAAAGGCTCACAATTGAATTAAGTTTTTTAAGTAAAATTTCATTGGTTGAAGTAAAGGCAGATGATCTATGTACTAGACCAACTATCCTGACTAATTGCCATGATTACTTACCAGGCAAAATGCCAGGTTACTGGTTTTCCTAGTATGTGATGATTCCTAAGTGATTCTCTGAGACATCCTGATGGTTTTATTGCTAAACCATAGTGATGCACACCAAGGAAACACTACCTTTAACACTACCCAATGTCACAAAGTATCTTATGCAATAACTATTGGCAGTTCCCTGCTCAAATGAATTACATTTATTAAAAGGAGGGCTGTACTCTGAGAACCAGAAAGACTTTGGGTGTATAAATAAACTGGGTTTGGTAATCAGGCAGTAGTTTATGTCAGTGTGACTAAAAAAGAGATAGAACTCATGAGGTGATTTTGTGCTGTGTGCTTGTATTTGCAGTGAAGTCAACATATCCCAACGAGGTGTTTATTCTCTCTGGAACTGTAAATGTTATAATTCAGACAAATGGAAATCTGTTCCTCTGACAGCCTGCTTGAAATAAGAATAAATCTTGCAACCTGTTGGTATCATGACTCAGAATTTTGATGAAATTGCTCCATTGTCCATTCACGGAGTAATTGCAGACTCAGAGCCTTTGAAATCAGTTCATTCATGGATGAGAAAACAAGAATGCAGTTAAGATATTTGCTTGTGTGTTTTCCAAATGCACCGAGACACCAATTGCTTTAATAGAGATGCTAACTCTATTCTTAGCATATTTAGGGAAGGATTGTACAACTACAGCCATTCTTTCAATCCCTTCATTTACTTTTATTTTTTTTTAGAAACAGTAAAGAAATGGCATTTTCCTATAGCCTTTAATCAGATACCCAAGAAGCATTTCTGGAAATATAATCAGAAAATCTGTCTTTCAGTTTTTAGTCTGTTGATACTGAGATAGAGAACACTCTCAACTTGTCATTTGTATCCCTCAGCTGAATTATTTATCACAAGGATATAGCCAAAGATGTTTATTTACATTATATTCTGTATCTTATTGTTGCTTATGTAATTATGATAAAAGTATACTAGTGGTGCTTTTTTACATTAGAGAAATAAGCCGTGTACGCTAAAGCTCTGAACAACCTGGTAAATGTGTGAACACCACATGCTAACAAGTAGTGATTTATCACCTTGTTGGCATGAGTTAAAGAAAATTCTATTCCAAATGAAAACTCTCTGAAAGTTGATTTCTAAAATATAATCAGTGTTTAAACAAAGCACAGCACATTGGGAGCCTGATCTGTGACTATGTGCTGTACACTGTATAATCAAATGTTGATAAGGGGTTTTCTCTCATATTTGCCAAATATTCCACTTTGTGAAAAGATGAGCACCTTCTGTAGTTACAAATCCTTGAAGTCTTGTCTACAAGGGGGATTCTTTCTGTTTAGCTATTGCAAATTAACTTCTCAAGTAAAATGTGTTCAACATAAGTTAATTTGGAATAATCAGCTCTTGTCTTATGCATACACACACAGAGAGAAGTTACAGCTTTATCGAGCCAAACTAACTTTCTCATGTAAGCAAAATCTTGAAAGTGTTTGTGAAGCATTTGTATTGCTGAATGGACGGATTATTTGTCAATTGAAATATTGCATGAAGATGCTCAGGTGCAGTTGGAAAGGAGCTACTAGTAGAAAGGAGGGGAAAAAACATCAGACGCTCCTATACTTTACGTATATGATTGATAGTTCCAAATAAAATATGAGAGGAAAAATAGGAATGGTTCAAAAAGGCATTTGAATAACATGGATTTCATGCATAATTTAAAGTAAATATCAAAAACTGAGAACCAAAGAGCAAGACAAACAAATCACTGATTAAGAAGATGACGAAGAATGGGTTAAAGTTCAGTGCGGTGCCCAAGTGAATAAAATTTAATCTTGTTCTGAAACAACAAACAAACAGAGCAGCACAATATGCCACGTTCAGGAATGTGAAAGCCATGTTGTATCTGGCACTTGAACAACAGAGAATTATTGCTGCTGATATGGTAATTGCAGAGGTACAGAAAAAAGTGGGTGGATCATGTGAAATTCATGAAATACTTGAGGTGAACTTACAGCAGGATTAGTCTTTTACTGGTGTACATTGATCGCTATGTGCAACTGGTTTAGTAAAAAAGCATATTGTTCATTCTCAAGAGCTTTAAAAATCTGCTTCAGCTCAGTGTCATTTCTTGTTCTTAAGATGTTTTGCAATGTGCTTCTCCCCTTTGGCCTACGCAAACAAATATGCCTGCATATGCATACCTATTACAGCCAGCCCAAAATTGCTCCCTATAGCTGGCCATTCTGGTAAGAGTATTTCTGGTTGCTTTCCTCAGCACTTAAAATGGTTTTAAACAGTTCTGTCCAGACACTGGTACTATGACATGGGCTGTGCTCACACTCAAAACATGTACTAATCTAAGTCTAATACTGCTTGTTCAAAGATACAAACAAGGTTTCTATATAGCTCAAGTGCAAAAAGAAGGACTCATACAGCAAGCTGGATCTGTGCTGTAACTGGGAAGGAGGACATCCATAATGACCTTGACTACTTTCAGAAATATCACTGTGTTTCATGTGAAGGGTCAGGTAGCCACATACAGTGCTTCACCCTCATCTGCACTGCTCACTCCATCTTAAGGCAGTGTTATATCAGCTAAATCATGATTTGCAACTGTGTTTAAGCATATTAGATTTCCTAGTATTGTTGTAACTGTGGATGAGCCTTGTATTTGCATGTAATGGGATTTGTATTTAATGAGGTTGGTCATGTGAACAAAAGTTACTTTCAGGATCAAAGGCTGCACCATGAAAAGTGTTCTATTAACTGGATATAAATCAAGAACACACTCCTGTATAACACAAACTCATTTTCCAGCAGCAGGCAAAATAAGCAGAATGTTACTGGGAGATGGCAGGCTGCCTGTCTTGCCCATCCATATAGGGGGTATAAAAATGTACTGTTTCAGAAAGATACAGAACAAAGCATAGGACTCTAAACCTGCAATCAGTTTCCTTTTCTTTGGCTCTCAAAATCTTCCGCATTTGTCTCAGAGCTCCCAAACCACCAGTATCTCCTGAAAAAGAAAACTCAAGCTTTCGCTTCCCTTGCAAAGAGATCTACATGAAGATGATCAGAGGGCTGGAGCACCTCTCCTATGAAGACAAGCTTAGAGAGTTGCGGTTGTTCAGCCTGGAGAAGAGAAGGCTCTGGGGAGACCTTAGAGCAGTCTTCAAGTATCTAAAGGGGGCCAAGAAGAATTACAAGGCCATGTAGGGACAGGACAAGAGGGAAATGGCTTTGAAATGAAAGAGGGTAGATTTAGAATAGATAGAAGGGAGAAATCCTTCACTATGAGCGTAGTGCAACACTGACACAGGCTGCCCAGAGCAGCTGTGGCTGCCCCAACCCTGGAAGTGTTCAAAGCCAGGCTGGATGGGGTTTGGAGCAACCTGGAAAATACTCCCATGCTTCTCTCTTGGTAATTCACAGCAAATTGGAATGGCTTCTCAGGTATTCAAAGTAATTTAAGTTATAACTAAAACGATAGATCCAGAAGCTCTGGTAAGCATATACGCTGATAACATCCAGTATCTGGGTAAGATCTAGGTTAAGAGCCAGCTCCTTTCTTTCCTCTCCAGTTTCTATTCAAGGGGAACCTAAATACATGCTCCTGATGGAAGCTGTCATATTCAGGTGCCCTGCTTTGTGTTGCCGGACCAGGATTTGCCCAAGTGTGACAGCAGCTCAGTGTAGACATCGGCATTCCCCTAGAGATACAGCACAATACATTAGAAGATTTAGTACATGTTTAGCCTTTTGCTACTCTAACTGTGCTCACTTCAGTCTTGATTTCACTGGAAGAAATGGCATTTAAATTTGTCAGTCAGACTGCTAGTTCTCAAATTACCATATGAAAAATGTAACAATGAAGAAAATTGTTGACTAAAATGCACACAAATACCTAGTAATTTTCTCATTCACACACAAAAATATATGTTATAATTGCAAGCTCCAGACTATGTCTGACTTGAAAGAATAATTGGGTTATGGTAACTGTTTGAAGATTTGGAGTATTAACTGCAATTATAAAATCAAAATTAGAAAATACTGCCTAGTTTGCAATAAGCATTTAAGTACAAGATTGGGGGAGGAGTATGTGTGTGTCCCTGTGTCTGAAAGGACTATATTTTAAATCAAAAAACACATTATGGATTTTTATTTTTTTCTTCTGAATGTTAGAGTACTGTTAAACAAATTTCAGACAAGACTGATCCAAGGGAAGAAGGATCTGTGAAACACTAGTACACACTGAAATCAAGCTGGTTTTTAAGCTACTGGTCTAGTTTTAACTTCTACCTCAGGATTTCCCTTAGGAATTTGGGACTAAGAACTACATCGTCCCCCCAGAATTGGGGACTGACACTACAATTTCAGAAAATAATGTAAAGTAGCTTACTCCATTTATGTCTCCACTGTTTCATGTTACAAGCCATTCACAGTCAGAATGTGCAGGTGTACATGTAGCAGAAGCTCTCTGTGGCACTGTGCCCCTTTCCTGCACACCCTCTGGCAGTTTTGCTGTCAGACCCAGGAACAGCGTACGTTAAAGCTGTATTAATTCCTGAATGGGTTCCCTCTATAGTGCTCTACAAGGGACCATTAATGGTTTCTGTCTATTGGGACATATCTCTAGAAGAGAGATAAGTGAGGTAATTCAAGAGCAGTAAACCTATAGCAAGAGGAGCTTTCATCCGCCTCAGCATCCCTTGAGATGTGCAGCTATCTGTTTCCAAACAGGGCATAGATGAATTTTCCCAATACATTTCTATGATTTTAAGACCAAGGTTAAGCTGCAGGAGAAAGCTTGGCATTTGTGTGTAGTGTTGATGCCCATGTAAGGCATTAGTCTGCTTGGTTTCAAAGGCATCTCCAGAAACTGATTTAAAGCATTTACATCAGTCTGCTGCTTGAAATCACTGAAACTTAGAGGTAAGTAGCTAATTATAGATACCATGAATAGACCTGTCAGTGGTCATTTCATAGGGCCAAGTGATGTCATGCTACAGAATAGCTTGCCATCAGTTTGATAGATATTTTACATAAAGAAATGCAGGTGGGGATTTGCATATGTTTGTTCTAGATTTTTTTGTTGTTGTTTTTAACCATCTCCAGTTCTTCAAGCAAATGAGCTATTCATTAACCAACTGCTACAATGTCAGGTAAAAACATTAACCAAAGAAGCAGTGAATCCATGCACAGATCGACAGCTGTTTGCTAAGTGTTCACTTTCATTGCATATATGTAGTCCTTAGCTGTCTACTGACTTGTTTTATTGAAAGAAGTGTCAGCTCCAGAGCACTGTAAACTTGCTTTGGTGAAATAATTCCCTTCCCTTTGCCTCCATCTTTCTTTTTAGTCCTTTAAATGCCTAGCTATGTCAGCGAGAAAAGACCCTATTGCTGAGTCTGTGTTGAGACTGCTATGGAAAATTTTCCCCTGACAGTGTCAGAAATGTTATTCAGAGTCCCTCAGATAGCTACAGCATTCTTAAATGGAATACAACTCACCCTTTTCCCCCTTTAATGTGTCCAGCAGACAGGTGGCGACCCAACTGGTGGCAAATTCCTAAGTATTTATATCCTTTAACTCTCAAATGATACGAACAAGTAATAGGAAATGTCATGCACTGAGTATATGAGTAATGTTCCCATTAATCAATCATCCAAAATAAACTGGATTATTATGTCTGTTTATACTATACTGTAGCTATTTGCAGATAGATGTACTGAGAGAGCAAGCCTGATTCTTATTGGCTCTGCTCCATGTGGAGATTTAAGGGCAGAATCTCTTACAAGATCATGCCTGTTCCATACGTTCTTTAGCCAGACAGATTCACAAATGCAGAATACCACCAAGCTGCAATTGTCTACTTTCTGGTGTCAGCATTTGACTCCCACTTGGACATAATCTTCAGCTGAGTATAGAAGCTATGAGGCAGCGCAGATACACTCCTGAAGAATGAGATCTTTAGCTGCTCTCAACCAGCAATCAGACCCAGCATGTTTTAGAGGCAACTGTGATTTTGAAAATGAGGTCCAAGCAAAACAAATTGGTTTTGAACTCCTAGTTTCAGGAAGGAAAGATTGATTCACTACTGAAGTTGGTGACTGGTGTCCTACACATCAATTCAAAGAATGAAACTGGAATTTGTGAGTTACACTGGTGGTTTCACAGGGCTCCATTCATTATTTTCTTGCATCAGTTTTGGCAGCAGACTACTACTCTTAATGGATGTGTTGCAGGGCATCCAGGAATCTAGAAAAGTGCTGCTGGCGCAACTCACTTAACATCTAGTATAGAAAAAAATCTCTGCAAAAGAACATACAGTTCCAGACAGGTTGCAGTCACTGACAGTACTACAGATTCCCACTGCACAGAAACTTGCACAGGCAACTACTCTGAGGCAAATTTATTTGCAACACATTTATTTGTTGGGCACTGAAGGGCAACATATGCATGATCTGTTCAGCACACTGCAGATCCAAATCCCCTGGTGCCAGACAATTTTCAGTGTGGTTGCAGTTGTGCCTGCACCCCTCTCTCGACAATGTGGAGTCTATGGCCGTGTCCCCACCAAAATACATTGAAATGCTATAGGAAGCACATACCTGTTTAGAAGTCTGCTTGAAAGGCTAGAGTCGGAAACCATTTGAGTGTACCTGCATAAACCACTGAAAACAAGATAGGTGCCTTACTGATCAGGAGAAGGTTGTACTGACTTGTCCTCAAACGCAGGAAAGACAGGTGCCCCTGAATCCATACTACTGAGAGCCTGTATAGAATCATAGAATCATATAATAGTTAGGGCTGGAAAGGACCTCAAGATCATCTAGTTCCAACCCCCCTGCCATGGGCAGGGGCACCTCACACTAAACCATATCACCCAAGGCTCTGTCCAACCCAGCCTTGAACACCGCCAGGGATGGAGCGTTCACAACTTCCCTGGGCAACCCATTCCAGTGCCCCACCACCCGCACAGTAATGAATTTCTTCCTCATATCCAATCTAAACTTCCCCTGTTTATGTTTGAACCCATTACCCCTTGTCCTATCACTACAGTCCCTATTGAAGAGTCCTTCCCCAGCATCCCTTTAGGACCCCTTCAGATATTGGAAGGCTGCTATGAGGTCTCCATGCAGCCTTCTCTTCTCCAGGCTGAACAGCCCCAA
>JAOEHY010023934.1:0-51572 GCA_025447955.1 Psilopsiagon aurifrons
AGGGGTGGGGGGTGGTGTGGAAAAGAGAAATAGGGGAATGACCTCACACTTTCAGGTACTTGATGGTGAGTCTTCATGGCAAAACCATCTCATTTTCTTTTTAAAGAAAACAGTGCTATGGAGAAAAATCTTCAGAGCTTTTCCTTTAGGAAACTTGGTAGTGTTTTAATCTTAACTCTTTTGATGAAATTGTGTTTCTTAATATGCTGATATAGATTAGGACTTGCTGCACCAAGAGGTATTTTTATTACTAATAAAATACTCATTTCACATCATGTGCGAAATAACATGTGTGTATATACGTATTCTTCTCTTGAAGAGCTTTCTTCCAGACAGTCTTACTAAGATTAAGAATTGCATGCTTATATGTGCAAAGAAGGACTTTCTCTTTCATGGCAGTCTCTTTGCCTCCCATTTCCCCTGAACTGCTGCCTCTTCCCCAGAATTTCTCTGCATGTTTCTGATTCAGGGTAAATGATCTGAATGTATGGGATGCTTATGTGTAGCTTATAAGCAAGAATAGATAAGGAACACAGGAGAAACTGAGGCAAAAGGTTTTGAACCTTGACATAGTGAAAGGTCTCTTCAAGTGAAATAGGGTACATGAAGAAATGCTTAAAGGCACAAAGCAAGCTCTGGCTTACCTAATATGCCATGATACTATCATGGACTGATTTGGGTTGAAAGGGATCTTTCATCCATCCATCTCTAACCCCTTGCCATGGGCAGGGACACCTTCCACTAGACCAGGTTGTTCCAAGCCCCATCCAGTCTGGCCCTGGACACTGCCAGGGATGGGGCAGCCACAGCTTCTCTGAACACCCTGTGCCAGAGCTTCAGCACCCTCCCAGGGAAGGACTTCTTCCTAATGTCTCATCTCAGTCTCCCCTCTGGCAGTTAAAGCCATTCCCCTTGTCCTGTCCCTGCAGGCCCTTGTCCAAAGCCCCTTTCCTGGTTTCCTGTAGCCCCCTTTAGGCACTGGAGCTGCTCTAAGGTTTCCCCAGAGCCTTCTGTTCTCCAGGCTGAACAAGCCCAGCTCTCCAGCCTGGCTCCAGAGCAGAGCTGCTCCGTCATACCTGCATTCATTTTGGCCAGTTAAATCAGCTTAACATGATGTAATTCTGCTGATTGTAGGATCATGGGATTTTTAGTTTTTGTTTTGAATCTGTGAATTCACTGAAACCAGGGTGCATTTACAGAATACCTGCGCTGGCACAGTGCACGTTTCAGGAGAAACGGGATGTCCTCTGGGAATAGCATTGTTCCTTGAGAGGAAAGGCAAATGCTGGTGACTTGACATTTCAGCTGTTTATGAATCAGTTCTTGCTGTAAATCCACCATAGTTTTAATTTGCTAATACTTTTGTTCCATTCTATTATTTATAGGTAAGACAGAAGCATGTACAGATAGGGTAGTTTTAAACTCTGCTGGAAAGCACATGCACTGCTTTGTATTTGGGATGGAGAGGCCAGCAAGAGCTTGCTTTACCCAGCACCAAGAATTGCTTTACTTGTAAATAAACAAAACCGGTTTCTTTAATTACCTATAGGCAAGAAAAAGGAAAGGTATTAAATGAAAGACCCCAAACTCAGGGGGTGGGGGGGAGGTGGGCAGGAATCTGATATCCATTAAAGTTGCAGCATCAGAAAAAATCATGTGTAGATTGTTTTTGTCAGTACATCTAAAATGGACATTTCTTGTTTTTCTGTGGATCTCTTGGACCTTAGAATAGCTTGGGTTAGAAGGGACTTTCAAAGCTCATCTAGTCTAAGCCCCAGCAATTAGCAGGGACATCTTCAAGTAGATCAGGTTGCCCAGAACCACATTTGGCTTGTCCTTAAGTGTCCCAGGGATGGTGCATCTACCACCTCTGGGCAACCTGTGCCAGTGTTTTACCATCTTCATTATAAAGAGTTTTTCCTTGCATCCAGCCTGAACCTCCCATCTTTTAGTTTAAAATCATCACCCTTCATCTTATTGCAACAGACCCTGCTAAAGAGTCTCTCCCCATCTTTCTTATAGGTGCCTTTAAGAACTGAAAGGCTGTGATAATGTCCTGCTGGAGTTTTCTCTTCTCCAGGCTGAAGAACCCCAACCCTCTCATCTGTTCCTCATAGCAGAGGTGCTCCAGCCCTCTGATCATTTCTATGGCCTTCTCTGTACCCTCTCCTGCAGGTCCATGTGCTTCCTGTACTGAAGACTCCAGAGCAGGATGCAGGTGGGATCTCATAAGAGCAGAGTAGAGGGGCAGAATCTCCTCCCTTGACCTGGTGGCCACAATCCTTTGGATGCTCCCCAAGATACAACTGGCCTTCTGGGCTGCAAGCAGACACTGGTGGCTTATATCCAACCCTCTACCCACCAGTACTCTCAAGCCCTTCTCTTTAGGGCTACCTACTCTCAATCCCTTCATCCCCCAGCCTGTATTGGTACCAAAGGCTGCCTCAACCCAGGTACAGGACTTTGCATTTGGCCTTGTAAATTATTCATTACTTTTGGTGCAGAATGAGTGTCAATTTGGCACATTTGATAAGTGTTTGCACTTGGTAATATTGTGTAGGTAGTAAAAGCTTCGTTATATTGTGGACTATATCTTTTTACTTTAATGTACATTATGTTTTTGCTGGCTGTGTTAGCCAGGCATCTTGCTCCCATGGAGCAATCTCGCTTAAAGGAAAAAAGTAAGTGGGAGTTTTTAGGTTTTGGTGCTGATTCAATTTTGCTAGAATAAGACTTACAGGTAAAATGGATATAAGCAATAACACCAAAAAAAAGTAATTGGAAAAGGAGCTTAAGTCCTACTGCTGAAGAGAAGTAGATGCTCATCACTGAGCAAAGCGACAGCTGAATGAAACGAGGAGCCTGTAATGAGAGGCAGAGTTATCTGAATTCATGTTTGAACTTTAAAAAGTCTTTTAACAGCTGTTACCCAGTTTCTTGAGAAATTGCCTTAGCAACAGCATGAGAGTTACTGAATTCTGTGACAGCTTCTATATCCATACAGAGACTTTCCTTACAATGCTCCTTCACCTCTCCAGCACAGCACTTTGACTTGAAGGAAACTTAGTTTTTATGAATATTTATAGCCTGTTCTTTTAAAAGAAGTTTTATTGATTTTGACTACTGCTCCCACAGAACTCGGATGAAAAGAAACCACTGAAAAGAGATCAGCCTCTGTCTCATCAATTCTTGAATATTCCACATTTTGTTAATGTCAGTCTAGCTTTTCTTGCTATTATTCATAGTTGAAAAACAAAATTACTGGAAATTAAGAGGGGTTTCTAATATAATATTTTTTTCAGTCTTGAGCCAGAACATTATAACCTTCGAAATAATATATTGACATTACCGTGACACAGAATTAAGAGTTAGTGCTGAAAATCAGAGTTCTGTAGGTTGGAATCCAGAAAATACCAAAGAGTGCTGTGCTGAGCAATGGTATTAAATAAACAGCAGTAGAATCATAGACTAGTTAGGGTTGGAAAGCACCTAGGGTTGGAAAGGATCATCTAGTTCCTGCTATGGGCAGGGACACCTCACAGGGCACCATGTCACCCAAGACTCCATCCAGCCTGGCTTTGAACGCTGCTAGGGGTGGAGTATTTGCCACTTCCTTGGCCAACCCATTCCTGTGCCTCACCAACTTCTCCCTTATATCCAACCTAAATTTCCCCTGTTTCAGTTTGAGCCCATCACCCGTTTTTCCTAACTCTACAGTCCCTAGTGAAGAGTCTCAGAAAAGAACCACGGCCTTCTCCAAATCCAGGGTAGTCTATTCTCCTGATAGCTCCTGGAGAGGGCCCACATTGTTCCTAGTCTGTCTTTTGTTAGCTATGTACCTATAGAAATCCTTCCTGTTATCTTTCACATCTCTTGCCGGATTTAATTATAACTGGGTCTTAGCTTTCCTAACCTGGTCCCTAGCTTCCTGGGCAACATCCCTGTATTCTTCCCAGGCCTCCAGCCCTTCCTCTCACCTTTCATAAGCCTCTTTCTTCCCCTCTTAAGTTTCTTCAGCAGCTCTTTATCCATCCAAGGAGGTCTCCTGGCCCTCCTGCCACATTTTTCCTTCTAGTTGGGATGCAGCACTCCTGAGTTTGTAGCAGGTGATCCTTGAATATCAACCAACTGCCTTGGGCCCCCCTGCCCTGTAGGGCTTTGTCCCATGGAACCTTACTGAACAGGTTCCTGAAGAGGCCAAAGTCTACTCTCTTGAAGTCCAGCGCAGTGAGCTCGCTGTGCGTTCTTCTCACTGTCCTGAGGATCTTGGACTGAGGGTCTGAACAAAACCGTCTCATGATCACTACAACCAAGGCTGCCCTGGAGTGTCTCATTTCCAACCAACCCTTCCCTGTTGGTGAGCATGAGGTCAAGCATGGCATCATCCTTGTTGGTTCCTCTATTACTTAAAAGAGAAAGTTGTCTTCCATGCAATTGAGGAACCTCCTGGGTTGCTTGTGCTGGGCTGTACCATCCCTCCAACAGATATCAGGAATTGGGATGGTTGAAGTCCCCCATGAGGACAAGGGCTTGTGAGTGTGAGATTGCTTCTGTCTGTCTGTAGAGGGTGAATGCAAACATGCATGTTTTAGTATTTCTGCAGTGTATGCAGAGATTTCCCATAGCCAGTATGGGTACTATACTACCTTTTTGTTTTATGATTATGTACAGACCATTACTTTTGCCAAAAGGGGTATTTGTCTATGAATAAATGCATGTTTTTGCCTTGGAAGTAATGGGCGGGCATGTGTATAAATGCTCATCTCCTAACCTAAAGTGGCAATCCAAAGGAGGAAACCATTTAACTACTAGAAGTTCAGGAAGATATCTTTCATAAAGATTTCATCAGATCGTTCCACAGGGCCTGGAAAAAGCATATTTTGATCTCTTAAAAATCCATTTCACATTTGGTATTAAGGCACATGTATTCTCTTTGAAAGGGTAATCACTGTAATTGAGCTGCCTAGTCAGGACGGATGTGAACCTGTGGCAGTGCTGCCACCAGTTGCACACAGCATCTGGTGACTGAAGCCAAGGGCATAGAGCTGTTTCACCAGGCTCTGGTCTCATGGGATTCAGCAGCCAGGAGCTCAACCTTTCCTCTGAGCCTCTGTAATCTTCTTGGCATCTAGTTTCCCTAATCCATTTTCATGTAATTAAGGGTGTGCATGTTCACCAAATTATTTGTCTTTCAGTTTTGAACTGTTGCATCAATTGGCCACATATCCAACCCTACAGCCAGGAGTAGTTTCTCATCTCTCAAAATACATGACATTATTTTGCTATAATTTTCATGTTGTTTGCTGTCTGATGAATGATGTCTCATGTAATCTGAAGTATGTCAGAAGCAATGGGAAAACATTTACTGGTATTTGAATTTACATTTTCTTGTTTGGAAAGAAAATGCTTCAATCCTTCCCCAGACCTTTCAATCCCACTTGAGCTATTTGATATAAATGAATCATAAGTGGTGACACTCTTTTCCAGTCAATTTTGCAAGTAAAATTTAGTCTTAGAACTCTCAAAAGCACCTATAATCTCTTACATGAGCAATACTTAATTGTAGCCAGCCTGTTTCAGCAGATGCCCTGCTTTGTCTAGGAATTCCCTGTCAAAAACACTCATTTGAAGTCTTTATTCTTCAAATTCTGCTTTGAAAGTGTGGATCTGAAAGACCTTTCTGAAAGACTGAGATATTGGTTGACTAAAAAGCAAAGGGATCTTTTTCTCTACTTAAAACAGAGATTTTCTTAATTGTCAAGCTCCCCTTTTATGAAGGTTTGAATGCAAAGGTCGCCTCATCTGAACAGGAATGTCTTAGCAATTGCAGGAAAAATTCTATCATTTCAAACTTTTCCACATTTGCAGTAGAACCTATTGTTTGTCATGGACAAACTGACGTTTCAAATGCATGTTGTTTTGCTCAAAAGCAGTAATATGTGTATGGCTATAAAAGTTACTAATTTCTGCTTAATAGTAAATCCACTTCAGATGAGGAAGTTACACTTTCATCCTCAAATATGTCAAAAAAGAGGACATGAAAATTAAACAAAATAATCTTCTACAGTGTTAATTTCTGGTTTGTGTGTGTGGTTTAGTTTGTTTTTTTTTCTTTTAGTATACCCTTTCTTCTGTCTATTACTGATCAAAGGGAGTGAGCTTCTCTTTGCATCCAGCTTTCATCTTGAAGGCTCTAAGGGTTCCAGACACAAAACCATGCAATATGTTATTTTGTTGAATGGAATAATTTGTTAAAATCTACCTAAAATCTGCCTTTTATTCTTAATTCACTTAGGATTTACCAGAAATTCCTTCCAAAACACATTTCTTATTCACAGCTGCTATCAGGGAATAATGCACAAAGTCCTTTTGGCAGTAAAGGCATGCTAAGCATTTAGCAGGACATGAAAGGGATTTGGTGGCACCAGGAGGCAAATCATGCTGCTGGTAATGAAAGTAAAGTGGGGAAGGCACTTTGGAGAAGTACAGGAAGAAAGTGCCCTTGGGTGAAACTGATCCCATTGTGCAAATTAGATTTTCATGCTTTTCATTGCAGATAGCACTGGTTTAAAAGTCTTTGAGGGGAATTTTCTGAGAAATTTGGCAAGTTTGAATCTAGTGCTTTCTTCGTGTTCGTGTTCAGAACCAGGTGTGTTGGTTGTAGTGAAGAATCAACTGGTTGCATCCATTTAGCAGAAACAGAGGAAGAGAAAATCTCTGTGGGACTAGAAGGTGTGAAGAGTACTGGAGGTACTGAGGCTGCCTGGACAATTAACGTGCACCATCCCCTCTAGGCAAGCAGCTCAGAGGGAGGGAAAAGCAGCAGAGAGTATGGTATGATGGAGCTGATGCTTCAGGGCTTCTCAGTGAGCAAGGCTGTCATAGGCAGACTTTATGCCAGCCTCTGGAGCAGAAGAGTGAACTCTGAAGTGAACATGCCATGTCAGTGATCTGCTGCAGTGGTGCCAGGAATTCCTGCCCTGCAGGTGGAAAAGAGCTGTGTGGTACACAGGGTCAGGTGGTGGCATTCCTTTGGCCATATGCTACTCTCCAAGCACAGTGCCTGAAACAGAGTTTTCCTTTGGTTAAAATTAGAATTCTTGCTTTCCCCTCTTTTTTTTTTTGTTTTAAAAACAAAAGCAATAATACTTTTCTGAGACAACCTTCAGCAATTACATCAACTATATGAAATATAAATGTTTGTTCTCTTATTGCATACATGATGGATTGGCTTTTCACTGGAGAAACCAAGATTAGGATGTAAGGACAATTTGTGTAATTTGGGAAGTAGGCTGTCGTGTACAGCAGCAGACTGTTATAAAACATGACACTGTAGGAAGTATGACTAATGTGTGATGGAAAGCCCTTGGTAGATCAGTTCACTTAAGTACTGTCCTGTTATGTGCAGTGCCATGGTTTCTTATGTGCAGTGAGCATGTGAACAGAGAGAAGCCAATACCTGCTGGAGAAGGACTAATTTATACAGTAATGTGTGAGATGTTTTTGTAAAGTACAATTAATAATACAAAACCTTTGTTGCTTATGGAAGAGAATTTTTCATTTTTCAGGCTGGAAAGCAAGAATTTGGGTGTAGAAGTAAGGTACCATCCTTTTCCTGAGCAAAATAGGACTGATTTAGGGAGGAGAATGCATAGAGCTGAACATGAACTTCATGTCCTCAAGCAATCAGCAGCAGATGAGAAGTATGCTGCAGCAGCAGTTGTCTCTGTAATAGCTGTGGGATGCATGGAGAATGCCAATTTGCTTTATGAAGCTAACTGGGCAAAACTGCCTGCTTGGCGTGGGCTTCATGTGTCTTGTCACCATTAAGAGGCACTACTTTGAAGTGAATACAGTTCTTAAACAACAAAAAGAAAAGAGGGGGAGAGCAATTCCCAGATCCCCTAGTATGAGCTTTATAAATTTGTTGTATCCAGATCCCTGATTCTGAATTGCATCAGGAATTGCACCCTGGAACTATTCAAGCTGCTGCTGATGCATAAGCAGGCGTGTTTATGTAAACAGAGGAGTTTGTATCTGTTCGTCCCTTTTTGGTTGGTGATGAGCTAATTTTATTTGAAAACTCGAGGGTCTTTTCTGCTTGGTGCATAAAGGGACAGCAAAAACTCGGTGGAGCTGAAATCCCTGAATTATAATGATTGGTAATTTTAGCCTTGGGTTAGAGAATGATGCTAGGTTGGGCTAAAGACATTGTGACATTTCTCCAGTTGCCAGAGTCAGGCTTTTTCATTTTAATAGTGCAGGAAAAAAATCTGGAGGACTCCACAACCTGTAACTGATGATATTTCCTCTAATTTTGTTCTTTGTTTAATTTGTCAGTGTTCATTTCTCATTATTGGGTGAAAAAAAAACTATCAATTTTTTTACTTTTGTAGTCTAACTGAACTCTATCAACATTGCATTTATTGTTTAAACAACTGTTGTCTGGAAACTGATGTCAAGGCAAGAGATCTAGGAGTAAAATATACTCTCAATGTGATGCATTTTAATGCAGTTGAGTGAGGAACAGCGTCTGTCTCGCTTAAAGGAAGAAGGAGTTTTGAAAACAAGGCATTGATGTAGCTTACCTACAGGGTAGCAGAACCGAGAACTGAGATTATAGGTTTCAGAAGGAAAATCTATGTTAAACCAACACATTCAAAATAGTTTAATACAAATACTGATAGATACCTAAGATCTTTGTTAAATGTGCTTTATATTGTAGAAACTTGCAGGCACATTGTGCAAAAATATGAAGGTAGTTTGGAAAGAAAATGACGTTGTAAGCTCTCAATAGAGGTGATGAAATTTGTCCATTGGCTTTTTCACAGGAAGACTTGGGTTTCGTTTAGTGATTTTTGTGTAAACCAAAGGCACCTCATGTGAAATTTAAGACATCAGATTTCTCAATTACTTGCTAAAATATTTTGCTTTTCATTTGCAGTTATTTTTCTACCCAAAAAGCTTTTGCTTAATTTCTCCATGGAAAATTAAACCTTTTCCTGACAAGTACTCCATATGACTGCCTTTTGCTGCACAGGAAGGTGAAATGGTGTCAAAAATGATAGTGTTACCATTAACACTTCCTTAAAGCACAAGTGATCCTTTGCAGGAGAACTTTGGAATTAAAATGGAGGGGTGATGCTCATGAAACTTGTCTGTAGGGTTCTGCCTGTATGATCTTGGCAAAATCAGGACTATACCCATCCTGGGAGATGAGTTTAACAGATGCTGGGGCCTGTGCTCTTTGTGTTTCTGTTTCTCTACCTTAAATGGACCAGCAGCAATTGCAGTATCACAGGCACATCAAGCCAGTGGACGCAAAATGGTTTTACACTTTCAAATGGAGGGAGCTGTGAACCATTTCCCTGAGCTTTGTTTGGAACACTGAAAGAACCAAAGCCTTTAATAATGAAGACTCTGAGCAGTCCCACTTAGTCTAGAAATCCCTGTTATGAGGGCTTTTTCAGGCTGCTTCTCTTTGAAACAGAGTATTTCTGAAGGAAAATTGTATCTTGTTTGCCAGTGCTGCAGCCTTCCAAATACAAGTCCAGTAACAGATATTTCCAGTTAGCAAGGGGCTCAGGCGCAGTTTAACCAATTGGTGTTAACTACATGTAGTAGATGAGGAAAGCTGTCATTTATTAAGCAAAATCCCCAAGTTCTCCATAGTACACAAAATACAAGTTGGTGAATCATACAGCAGTTAGATTTTAGCCCAGAGAGGACTGTATAACCTACACTTTCATTTAATTTTTCACAATGTTTGCTGTGCCATACGGTTAACCTAATAGGACCTACTTTTTAACTTGTTTCTGCAGAACATCAAAAATGTGCAACTTAATTTATGTGACATCTTAAACATCTCAAGTTGTTTGTAATTTAGGCTTTGGAAACATCTCCCCATGCACACAAGGTGGAAAGATATTCTGTATCATCTATGCCTTACTGGGAATTCCTCTGTTTGGGTTTCTGTTGGCTGGTGTTGGAGATCAACTAGGGACAATCTTTGGAAAAGGAATTGCCAAAGTAGAAGACACCTTTGTTGTGAGTATGCAGCCTGCCTCATTTGTTCTTTGTTCTGCCTGTTGTTCTGAAGCTAACAAGTGAAATTAAAAGTGAGAAAACCAGGGTATAGCTGCTCATTGTGACCAGATGTGTAGCAAAATGTAGAAAGAACTTTGCAGAGTCTTAACGTGCTACTGAACATCTCCAAGAATTGGATGATGCCAAACGTTTTCTAGAAGTAGTATGGCTGGGAAGAGGAAGAAGATCCAAAGTACTTTGTTTGGTTTGCCTTATAATACTCCTAAGTTTGCTGTAGTGCTTATTTTAAAAGGTTTTCTTGTAAGTCAATAGGAAATTGATGACATGGGGAGATGGAATACAGGAACTGCAGGGGTAACGTGGAAATTATTTCTTTAATTCATAGAAGATGTTTGGTATTTGAGTCTAAAATCACAATTCTCAAAATCTCAGATGTCATCACACTGAAGGAAAGAAGGCACCTACATTTTAAGATTTACAGGTTGTAGGTGATGAAAGCTTTGGGCATTCACAAAAGCAGGACAGCCTAAGTGGCACAGAGCACGCTGGTGCCTCTCTGTGTGGTCTTCACACTAGGCTGTAGGATACTCTACAGTTTAAGGTATTGTCAGCTGCTGCTCCAAAATTGCTTAACACAGCCTAGAGGTTTATGCTAATCTTTAATTATTCATGCAAAGTGGCACAGCTTCAGTAGAGGTAGAGACCTGTCAAACAGACCAGAAGCTTGTGCAGGTATTGGTAAATCTCAGTCGTAGCCTGTCCTTAACAACCTTAAATGCCTTGAATTCTATCAGAGGAACTTAATTTACTTAGCCTGTTTCACACACAGAAAAGTTTATTAAGGTTGTATTTTACTAATGCAGTTATTAAAAATGTATTTACTGAGATTTCTGAAGCATAGAATAAATGGCATAATGAAACTTAATAAAATTAATTATTTAGGTCTTTTATTACCTTCAATAAAATGTTGTAGGTTTAACTGTAACGTAATGTTCAAAAGGCATATGAAACACTATTTATCTTTTGATATGTAGAACATGTCATATCCAGTGACTACTTAAGGAGCAGCCTGACTTTGTAGCGGGTTGCTTCAGTATTGCAAGTGTTAGAAGGGTTGGTTTTCTGCAATAAGCCATAATCTTGCATGCAGGACACCTTTACTATATAGAAAATGTCTGAAGCAAAGCAAACTGGGGCTGTGCTGGGTTGATTTATGCAATAGGTAAATAAAAGCTTGAAAGGTTTTTAAGAAAAGGAGGTATTTTTGACTTTGAAACATCAGTTCAAGTCCAGACATGGTACTGGTGAATAATACCATTTCCATTGAGGTTTGTCTAAAAAAGACAAGAACATTCCATAAGAACATTTTATTTTTGTCCTTTCTGAGTTTTAGAACTAAATTTTATTCTTTTGCTGAAAAGTACAAAATATTTGAGACCAGTTTGTGTCTCTTTGCCTGTTTCTCATAGGGATAATTGTTTTTCTTGTTTTCATAATGGATGTATCCCTATAAAAATTCCTCATGATAAAATGCAGCATCTGGCACACCTCTTGGCAATGTCTGAATGAGGACATTGATCTATATATTGAAGTTTGAAATGCTCCCTTATTCTCTTTACTAGTTCCCCAAAAGAGCTAATAGGAGATGCTGATGGGTAAGCAGGGTATTTCATGTTGCCATAACCCAAACTACTGCTGTGATTTGGGCTTACAAGAGCAGGACCTCGGTCATGCTGACTGCAAAAATCAGTTTCCACTGACACTAAACTTGAACACAAGAAAATGCATATTGTGAAGAGTCTGATTTTGGTTTTGTTCTCCTTTTGTGCACGTTTCCGGTGTTGCATATTCTCTTGCGTCTTTAAAGTTGAAACAGCATGCTTTGGGTGGATGGAAAACTCTCTGGGGAAAAATGTCATGTTGGCAGGGGTTGGCAAATGGGACTCGGCAGTGGTCTGTTCTAGCTTTTGTACAGTTTAAAGGAGAAGTCATTAATAGCTTACACAACAGATAAAGGACTTGGCTTTATTAAATCTCCAGGTAATCTGTAGGTGGGGACAGGACTAAAAGTTGAAGGGCAGAATTGATATTCAAAATGATCTTGACAAGTTTAAAGAGCAGTCTGAATGTACAGGATTCAATTCAAGGAGGACAAATTCAAAGTACTAGGTGAAGGAATAATAAAACATGCAATTGCATTTCAGGGAACAGTGCAAATGATCTGTTCTAGGTGGCCCTGCCTTGACAGGGGGTTGGACTGGATGATCTTCAGAAGTCCCTCCCCACGCTAATGATTATATGATTCTGTGAAATATTCTGAGGACTGGGGGCTCATGTTAACATGGGTTAAAGTCATACTGCTGTGAAATGATGATACATCATAGAAGTATAATTGCAAGTGTAAATAAATAGGCAAAGGAAAGGGGGTTATATCTAGCTTTGAGTACAACACATAATGAAACATGGATTATTTTGCTGGAGTTGACAAATAGCCAGAAGAATAGATGGGTGAAGAAAGACTGAAATAAATGCATGCATTTTGGCTATAGAACATATGATTGAAAGAAAACACCTGTAAAAGTTTGCTGGAAAGAATAAAGTAGCAATTGCTTTGTTTGCCTTGGATAAAACCATAAATAGGAGGCTTAAAATTAAGGAGAAGAGATGCAGTGCAAGCATTAAGAAAACAGCTGAGTATGATCGCATGCTGCCTGGCCAGTGTGTCTGCAGTGGCTTAGGTGGGTTTGGTTTTGTCCTGGGGCAGGTTTGAAAAGGTGATCTCTTCACATCCCTTCCCACTCTATTCTCTGTGGTTCTGTTTAGCCAATTACTAGATTAGAGAGAACTGAACTGTGCAGTTAAAAATTATTGGTTTTATTCTGCTGTTTATGAATGCACAAAGGTAGAGATACTGAAGGTGAAAGCACTACTTGGAGCTCACTCAAATATCTGTTCCCATCAAACTTCAGCATGATCTGCTGCTAGCATTAATGAATGCTACACATGTAACTCGGCCAGATCACAAATGTGGCCACAATAAGGAGTCCAGCCCTGCTCTGCGTTTCCTGATGCAAGAGGTTCCTAGGATAGTCATGTTTGCTTTGAAAACCCTGTCGAAATAAACCCCTGCTTGATTTCCTTGTTTGTCTGAGAACTATAACCCCCTGCGCTCTTGAACAGCTAGTGCTCATTGTGGGTGATTGATTGGTGCTGATGTGCTGTAGTTCAGTTTACTAACTATGGGTTTCTTCTTTTTTTCCCTTCCCTTTCCAGAAATGGAATGTGAGTCAGACAAAGATTCGCATAATTTCAACAATAATATTCATACTGTTTGGCTGTGTGCTGTTTGTTGCTCTTCCTGCAGTTATATTCAAGCACATAGAAGGCTGGAGCACACTAGATGCCATTTACTTTGTGGTTATCACTTTAACTACTATTGGATTTGGTGACTATGTTGCAGGTAAGATTTCCTTGTAACTCTATGTTATAGTATTTTTCAGTTATGTTCTGCTTTGTTGTATTATTTTGGGACAGGTGCTTCTCCCAGTTTTACCCTTTATCATTGCTGTGTCAGGGCACCTCAGAAGATATGGCAGGGTAGAGACAGGAGATGCCTATTTCTACATAATCCTTTTATTGTACTGTTAAAAGATGGTGTACTTGATTTTTAGATTTTTTTTTTTTTGCTCTTACAGGTTGAATGGAGTGCAAGGATGAACAAAGTATTTTAGTCCACTGAATATATTTTTTTCCCAGCAGGATTTGCTTAAAATATCTTGCCCTGTTAAGTTATGTGACATAGGTTTTGTGTACATCTCTTAGCTTCAAAGTGCTGTTCCAGAGCTCTATTTCTGCCACTGAGATATCTCTATTGCTGTTGCATCCTGCTTCTGTATTTTCTTTGCTTTTTATGTATATGCTTGACCATGTGTTTTCTAATCTATGAAGGTTTAGCATAACCCATAGGCAATGTGTTCAGCTTCCATGGTTCTATTAACCCAGGTTGGACTGGTTGTGAATAATGGCAAACTGAGTTGAAAATGCTTAGGTGAGTTCTCTGCATCAACTTGTTTTGTGAAAAGGTGTTTAGAGGTGTTAGGTCACTTCTCAGAATAGGATTAAGTATGTTTGGTGTGTAAATACAAGTCGTTGATGTGTTGAGGTGAGGATTAGAAATTCAGAGCTGTATGCTTCAGGTCTGAGACTTGCTTTCTTCAGTTTGATTTCATGCATCTGCTG
This sequence comes from Psilopsiagon aurifrons, assembly GCA_025447955.1. Lineage (NCBI taxonomy): Eukaryota > Metazoa > Chordata > Aves > Psittaciformes > Psittacidae > Psilopsiagon > Psilopsiagon aurifrons. Next base: position 14,287 of record JAOEHY010023934.1, read on the forward strand.
ATGCAGCACCATCTTCTCTTTCATGAGATTTCACTCTCCCACCAGCAGTGCTGGGCTGCTGTTAGTGAGCTATTCTGATGGAAGAAGTGTTTCTCGTGACATCCTCATAGTGTTTCTTCCTCCCATGTCCCACCTCATCTGTAGGTATTGTGTGATTCCAAGTGCAGCAAGGTGAGGGTCTCATGTTGTGTGGCTCCTCCAAGTGATTTGGGGGCCAACCTGAAGTTTGCCTTGATGGCAGGAATGCGTCTGGTCCTGTTGCTGGTGAAGTCCCACAGAGACCTCTCAAGGGTCTGAACTGTTTGGCATAGTCATAAATGACCTGGGTAAAATGAGGGGGGGGATAAGTTAATGTTTAAGTTTACTAAGTTCTGCAACCTGTTTAAAAATGAAAGGTGACATGAGAAGTTGCCAAAGAGTCTGACAGATTAGAGAGCTGGGCTGTAAAATGGCAAATTAAATGTTTGGAATTTTACATGGGTTTTTTATTATGTTTTTGTGTTTTGATTGTGTCTCACTGATTTCTTCCTTCTCCTTTCCCATTATCCTTTTTTTTCCCTCCCATATTTTTATTTTGTCAGGAATTCGTGATTCTGGTAAGATTCGCACTGGCACAGAATAAAAAATTTATGCTGTTTCCAAGTCAAGAGTCTGGGTGGTTTAGTTTCTTGCTCCTGAGGGGTATGTGTATGTCAGGGAATAAAAATAATAGTGTATAAAGGCTATATTTACTGTAAAGCATTATGTGAAATGGCCCACTTGGCTCTAACTAGAACACTGAGTACATTGATCATTACTCTCATTATATGTTTCCACAGAATTTTCTATTTGTAGACCACTTGATAGCATAATTTGTTCCTACATAATGTCTGGTGGTTTTGGTTTTGGTTTTTTTTTTTTTTCTCTAACTTTACTAGGAAATACTTCCTATTTCTCAAAAATATTCTTGAGTTACAGTGTTTTATAGCCTTTTATGGTTCAGTTATATATATATTTTTTATTTATTTAAACCAAAGTTACACTGTAAATGCATGATGTCAATGTCATTCATGTTTGTTTTCTTTTGGAGTAACATGCACAAGACGCATATTTGTATTTTAATATGTTATTGATTGGAAGCTTCCGGTGGGGGAATGAGATCTGTACTTGCAGAGATGATGCTCAAGAGAACAGGGTTAGATGACTCTCCACCATAACTGTGAGGTTAACATTGCCCCGGGCTGTATTTTGTCAGAGATGAAGTTGACAATATTATAAGTGTGTGGACTAACATAATCATTTCATGGCAGATGACTTGGGATTTTCCAAAAGATTTATTTCTTTTCTGGTCATTCAAGTAATAACTGTTTATTTAAATAAAAATCACAAAAAATGGGTATTCATTGACTGTCAGCTTCCACAATGCATCAATGTGCATAAATACTAAGGTGTTTGAGGAAAACTGGTGTTGCAAGTTCTCAATAGAGCTGATGAAATTTGTTTTAAGGGCTACTCATCCTTATTACTCTTGAGGAAGTATGCAGAATCTTTTGCACACTAACAAAGGAGTAAGTTGTCTTTATGATTTTGTGTTTCCTTGTTTTTCTCTTAGGCAAGCCATAACTTAGTCTAGACACAACTTGGACATAGACACTAAGGTCTAGTGTGAGGAGTCCCTGCCCATGGCAAGGGGTTGGATCTGGACGATCTTAAGGTTCTATGATTCCATGATGATTCTACGATACATTTGTGGTAGATTCCATCTAGAATTCTTTTCTTGAAGTTTAGGAAAGCTGAATGCCATAAACAGGGATGGAAACAAGCATGTAGAGTTAAGGCATGTAATGCTGTAGGGGAGGTTGTCATGATAGAATATGGGTATTGCATCTGAAGCTGTGGCTCTAAAGCATAGTGTTCTTGGTTTTGGTTTGCCACCATGAGGCTGGAACTAGATGATCTTAAGGTCCTTTTCAACCCTAACTGTTCTATGATTCTCTGCTTGAGTCTGCTTAGCTCCTAGATGGCAATGTAGCTAGAGAAATAATCTCACACTGGCATTGATTTATTCACTTTTCAGATTCTTCCTGGACAGAAAGGCATATTTCTTAAATAATCAAGTGCAAATTGCCTTCTTACACTGAGGATTAGTCATATCTAAAGCAGAGTGGTGTGCAGTACTAATACTCCAATTTGCAATTATAGCAAGTGGACTCTCTTAGCAATAAAAATAAACTGGCAATTCTTGTAGCATATTGAAGTTTCATGGGATATTTTATGATTATGTGGCAGTTTCAGCTCAAAGTTCTCCCAAAAATCCAAAATCCCTAAAAATTTGAAACCTTCCACATATTCTGGTAATTTATTTTTTCCTGGGAACTGTCATCCTGGAGGGAGGAATAAGTTTGCAAGCCCTAGGTACAACTGCACTGTTGTGATAGCAGATATTTTTTCTTTTAACCCCAGTACACTTCATGAAACTTGTCATTTTTCACTTGCTGCTTTCTGGCATGGCTACAGGTAAGAGCTGAATTGAAGCTCTGAGAACTTTTAGGAGGTGAAGGGGAGAGTGTTTCTGAATAGCTGTACCCAAAGGGAGCTAACAGAAGAACTTGGGATTCAGGAATGTAACGGTGCTAATGACTGCAGTGCAGGTTCTCATGTTAGAAATTCTTGTAGAGCTCTCACAATTTTTCTGCAAGCTTCCTCTCATTTGCACTGGAGACCAAGTGCTCTGTTCCCAGAAACTAGAATACCAAAACATCCCCTTTTGTGCTCAAAATCTGTTTGGAGCCTAAGGAAATTTCAGCTGCAGTTTCCACCAGCAAGAGAAGCCTTAAGGCAAACATCAGACTGATAACCCCTTCCCGCATACACCTTGAGCAAAGCTGAAGAGCTCTTGTAGTGCGTGTTCAAGGAAATATATGAACAGTATTCCAAAAACCAAACTTAGCATTTCTCTCTTATGAAATAGTTTGGTTTTTCTAATATTTGGAGGGGTTAATTTTTTTATTATTTTTGTAGGGAAATAAGGATTTTTTTTTTGTGATTAGGGAAAGCTTATTCTCGTAGCTTTTTACAAATAAGGGAAGCAAACTGTACTAGAGCCTGTAGCGTCCGATGAAAACCAGGACACAGTCAAACACCCCTTTTCTTGTGTTAAACAGAAAACACTGACTTTAATATGACAGCAGGAAATCCAGCCAAGATGATTAAAATTCTGTGAAAGGGATAACTGATCTTTTTTTTGATCTAAAGTGTCATTTTTTTGAGTATTATTGGGTACTAAAGTTAGCACTGAAGTACATGCGTGTATATTGTATGTATAGCATGAAGCTAGGCTGTTCATACATGCAGGTAAATCCTTTAACTGAAGTAATGATGATAAACTGATGCGTGCCATTCAGCAGATCAAAGAAGTTTTCAGGTCTCCCTTAAAGAATATATTCTAATGCTTCACCTGCTGGTTGTAGCAGCCCAGCTGCTCTGCTCTCAATATGTGATATTACTTACCAGGCAGAAAGACCTCTGCAGGAAGAAATATCGGTTATGCCAAGCAAGAGGCATGTGAGAGCATCCTGTGAAAGCTGTGCACTCTCCCACAGGCTTTGTGTCCCTTTTGGCATTTGGAAGTGCTTTTTTGCTTCCTCAGGACTTCATGCCCATACCTGGGGCTGTCTCTTGTGAACCATGCAGCCAGATTAAAGCCTAAGTGAGCATGCTGTCTCTTGCTTGATTTCTGTACAGAACAGCATGCAAGGGGTGCTTTATAGCTATGGTTTGTATTCTGAGGTAGCTCTCCCTTTTCGACTGGGTAGCATCAAGTAACTCATATGGCCCACCTGAATTTTCTCTCACAATGTTATCTTGTCCCAGGCAAGCTGCTTTTCCATGTCTCCATGAGCTAGCCTTTCCCTGTTCTCTTTTACAGTCCTCAAAGGTAATTCATTTCAGGCTTCAGGGCTGAAGCTCTGTATTTCTCTGGCATGGGACTCATGATGTTCCTGGACTAAGCCTGTTGGCTGGGTTTGCCACAGTGGGGATGATGGACAGTTACTGATTTTCCTGCAATTAAACCAGAGTTTGGATGTTATCACATTTCCATACCGAGGATAATTTGTACTGCTGATACATAACAAAGACATTTCGTGGTTTGAAAGACCAATTTTTGAATAGCTCGGAAATTTGTGCTCGTGTGGAACTAAGATATCCAATGCCAACAGCACTTTCTATTCTCTGCTTTTACTTTTGAAGCAAAAATGCAAGCAGAACCAGACAATTTTGTGCAAATAATTGCATATTTCTATTTTGAGACAGCTGTAGAAAGAATGGGAAAAAGAGTGGCAACAAGAAAGAATTATTTACTTTTGATATACTTGGTTTATGTAAATAAATACATGCATTTAGTTATGAAAGCCTTAGCCCTTACATAAAATCTGTAATCTGTCCCAATGCACCCCAAAATCTTCTCTAATGCCACTCTTCCTAAAACAGGGCTTTTCACCTCAGTAAGGAATATTTTAGGCCATAAACCAACCCATGCCTTCCAAAATGTTGAAAATCCCAAATAATAAGTTGTTTCGCGAATGTAAGAAGGGTAACCGCAGGATTACAGCACCCTGTGATGAAGATGGATGGGAAAAGTTTTTGATTTCTTATACATTTTAATTGATTTTGGATCTAAATTTACCACAAACATGTTGGCAATAAGCTGTGGCTGCTCTTACCATATAAGTTTCTTTATAATCTTCATAGAAGATTATGGCCATGAGAATTCTAGTTAAAGAGTAAGAGCACTCCAGTTGTATTTCTTCTTTATTGTGGCTGCAACCTATTTTAGGTAGAGGTAAAGTCTGGATAAAGTTTTGTCCCTTGGCCCACAAAATGGTTTTGATCAGCAACAAAATGCATCTTCTGCCCTCTCAGCCTTTTACCTCCTATAAAGGGCTATGTAAAATAATGTTTTGCAAAAGAAAGATTAAGTAAAAAGTTATGCAATGAAAAATCTATGCAAATGTATCATGTTGATATACTTCTTACAGTGTTACCAGTAAAATTGAGATGAATCCTCATATGCTTCGGTATACATACGTTTGCCTATAGATACTCATACGCAAATACATTCATACCTATTTATGTGAATTTTAAATCAGTAGTTAATGAGTTCCATTTACTTTAAATTCACTGCATTGACTTTTAATTATGTTTTCCTACCAGTGAGTAACTATTTAATGACATTCCTGGGTAACTGTGTGATAGCATTCCATGCTGATTAAGCATCGCGGAAGACAGTTGTTAACTCAGGGCAAACACCTTTAGATATGTCCTCTTTCTTCCTGGTAGTATATTAAATTGAAATCTCACATGAGGAGTCCTTAAAATTCAGAAACCCAGCAGCTAATAAGGCCGTTAAGCCTTTTCCTAGAGGCTTGTTGACTGTCCCTTTCTAACTAGGAAAGCAGACTCCTTTGGGTATGGCTAGATGGAGCCCTCTCCTGGCCCGACAGTAAAGAAAACTCTTGAATGTGAGCGTGTCCTAACTCCTGCCCGGGTGATTAACCTTGCTGTAAACAAATTAGGTAGGAACTCTGAAGGAAATGCTTCCTTCAGGCTGGCAGAGTTAGCTTCCAGTTTCAGTTTATTAACTTAACAAACAGTTTGAAACCAGCTGAGTGGATGTTTTATATGATACTTTCTTGCGTACTGTAAGAACAGTTGGAGAAGGTGAGCCACCTAGTGTGGTTCATTATTAGCTACTGATAGAGCAAAGGTGTGGTGGTAATCAACCATTCTTTCGGATGATGACAAATTTTGGGCAAATCATCCCTAAAATCCTGTTTTGCTGGACAATGTCAAGGAATAGTTTCATTTCTGATGCTTTGTTTGTCATGGTCTGTGACAAAGTCAATGTTTTGATGGTTGGCTACCTTCTGCTCCAGACAGAGCCCTGTCTTCTACCTTATTTGTGACTATGCAGGTGTCAAAGTATTTCCATTTTTGCAGTGTGGATTCATCTCTTGTATAATTGAATAAATTGTGGCAGCTCAGTGGTTTTTATTGGTGAAAAGGCTTATTGGTATGACAATAACAAAGCTTCTGTCTGAGGATTTCCATACAAAGATAACCATCGATAAGATTCTGTGTTATTTGCATATAATCTCTGTGATCAGATAATAACATCTGGGAAAAAACATTCCGTTCATGAGAGTTAACCTTGTTACTGTGACAAAGTGATTGAAAATTTGTCCCAAAACATCCTTAGACTCTTTCAGTGCAGGATGCAGAGATATAAAGCAACATATTAGGTACCCATATAGACTACTTTAGTGTGCCTGAAACAGGTTTGCTGTACTTCTGTTGTGGACAGACATATGCATCAGACTTCTACTCACAGCAACTTAAACTAGGAGCCTGATTTTATTTGTCATAACACAGTTGAATTGCAAGTTTAAGGCTTCTGCTTCATTGAACTGCAAGTTGTGAAATGTGAGTTATTGTGTTGTCAAGAGCTCCGGATGAACATAACTCTCGTGTGTGAAAATAAGGCATCTGTTCCCTATAGCTGTATTGTACCTGAAAGCTCCATTACAGATATCTCGAAATTGCTTTAACTTTAACACTGGAGGGAAGCTACTGGTGCTTATGATAGTGGGATTCAAAAGAACTGCCTTCAGCTGACATTCAATTTATCCACCTTTCTTGAGTATGGACCAGCTCAGCTCAAGTCCCTCCATCCCAGTTTCCCTCTCTGTAAAAGAGAGAATGTTTACCTACCCAATAGGAACACGCGGTAGTGTAGGTGCTAGTGTTTACTAGGGCTAAGGGATTCATGTAAGTATTAAGGTGTTTCAAAGTCCTTGCAAAATCTGATTTATCAGGATATGAGCTCACTACATATTCCAGAGCAATATTTAAAATTTGGTACAGTGTTGTTACTTGGAGCAGGTGGGAAGTCCTTTCATTTAAGTTGTCCTCAAGAACCTCTACCTTAAATAATGATGTATCAGAACTTGAATTGGTTTGTCTGAGGCTAATTTTTAATTATTAGGAACTATTGAATACTCCAAACTGTATTTTCAAGAGTGAATGAATTTATAACATCATTTATTCAAATTCAACAGAATTTGCTATGAATTATTGCATGGGTAAGGGAATAGGAGAAGCTTTAAGAAATATATCTTGTTTTGCACCTGTGAGCATTTAATCTGCTTTAATTTTAACTGTATTGTTTTCCAGGGGGATCGGATATTGAGTACCTAGATTTTTATAAGCCAGTGGTGTGGTTCTGGATCCTTGTTGGCCTTGCCTACTTTGCAGCTGTCCTCAGCATGATTGGAGACTGGCTAAGAGTCATATCAAAAAAGACAAAGGAAGAGGTAAGAATGCGTGGGAAGGGGAAGAAATACTACTTTGAAAAAACTTTGTTTAGAATTCAGGTGAGCTTATAGCTGCTGTTGCTCTTAGAGGATAGCTCAAAGCTGTTTATGTATAAAGCATAAGCTGCAGCTCAAGTTGTAACAAAATTTATAGGAGTCTTATCAAACAGTGATTTTTTCATGACTGCATATAAAGTCACTTAAATTTATTATTACAATTACAATTGCACCTGACTTACAGGGGGGAAAAAGTCTCAAAAATGATTGTTCTAGGCTGAGAATGTAGCCCTTAATTTCTGAGCCAAAAGTAATGTTTTTTTGTTTCTATATGGCATGCAGGTATGTAAAGGAGAAATATTAAATAACTAAATATGGACCTTTCATTGCTTTACAGTGGTAAGAGAATGAATGCTTTATATCATGAAAGGTATTGGAATGAGTTATTTAAATGTGCCTGAGTGTATTTTTCCACATCTACAGTGGCATATTTAGTTATTTGTAGTCAGGTACGTTGCTTGTAGTTCAAATATACCTTTTACTTGTAAATGTGTATTTATCATTCCACCAATGCCATGATGTCTTACTTTTAATTTTATCACTTAAGAAAGTGTTCCAGTTCTGAAAATATTAGAGGATAAATAACATTTTCTTTGGTTGCAGCTGGCATAGTTCAGGTTTTACTACAAGTTTGAGAAATAAATGAATTTTGGTTTTAACAACATAGTATTTCCTTCTAATATGCAAAAATACCTTGTTCAGGCTTAGCTTTGCTGCATTTCCTCAGACACTGGTGACACAGTTCAGTTCTTTGTACTACTTCCTAGAACTAATGCGGCCTTTAATCTCACTCTTCTCATAATCTTGTCCAGAGATCTTACAGTCTTGACCATACAATTGCACATAGCACACTGAAGGTTCATTCTTGTTTAGTGTTTCATTATCCACGTTATTATAATGATAATACATTAAGAATGTTTGAAATGTATGTATTTTATAGTGCAGCTATTTCAATGTAGACTAACTTTAGAAAATATTTAGAAAAACCTTAATTGAACATATGAACGGATTCTTATAACGCATTGAATACATTCTTATTTTACCAAGTAAAATATCATTAGCTGGTTTATGCAGCACAGTGCTAAATCAAACTTTATTTTCTCAGGCACCAGGAATGTATGCCTTATTTCATCTTTCCATTCTTTCTCACCTTTTTAGCCTAAACAAGCATATTCATTTTGTCTACAGAAAGGAAAACATCATTCTTCAGATATATCCAAATTGTCTTGGCTGATGCAGGTATTCGTGATTTTGCTGTATGCACATCTTGTGTGTTAGGTTAGATTAAAGACAGACATAATCTGTACCATTTGTCCAAATAATTGTATTAATGATAGTCCAAAATCTACCCTAATTCTTAACCCATTGTTCAGGCATGTCCAAGAATTCATACCAGAAAGAAAATATTTTAGCAGTTTGAAAATGCTACAGTTCTGAAAATTAAGGAGATCACTTTGAGAACTGAGTTATGGCCCAGCACAAGTTGTGTTCTAGTTAGCAAATATGAAAAGATATTTCTGTATTCTATCCTAATGATGCTTTGTTGGCAAAACAAGTTCTATAAACGTATTTCATTTTGCTATAAGATTGGCTGTGTATGAACAGAGGTGCTGTACAAATGTGCACTTGACAGGTAGCATTTTATGATACAAACTGACTGCTGCTTGTAGCTCATCCTTACAATCTGCCTTGGAAAAACTGAGTGAAGAAGCTGGGAGAGCTTAGTGGAAATGTAGTCATGAGGTCTCTCCTATGCCAGCAGAAGCCAGAGGAGACTGAATTTTTTGTATTGTCTGCTTTTTCAGTTACAACTAAATTTATGATCTGTTCCAGCTTCTATGGATAAAGATTATAGCAGAGAAACTGAAGTTCAAAGAGTAGAAATGAGTGCAATGGAAAAATTATAGTTCTGAATGTTTGTTTAACTGTCTTAAGGAAACATTCTGTCAGCCCTTGGGGAAATAGCTCATTATATCTAAAAATGAAATTGGAAACATCATTTATTGACATCTACAGAGGTGCAGAGGCTGTGAAGAGATCTATAGGACTCTAAAAACTAAAATGGTGTGATTTCCTAGGAAATATAAGCCATTGAAAGTCTTCCTTCATGAACCTTGCTTGTTGTGGATATCAACACCTGCAAGTAAAGATTTTGTGTAGGATTTGTATCATACCTGTCATGAAAAAACAAAAGAGTAGTCTACCATGTTTCAGATATAGGAGGGAACAGATCATTCAATACCCACTGGTTGTGTTGGTCCAGGACTTGAGGGCTGTTATCAGCTGAATATGAAGTGAGTTGTACCAGACTGCAGGATGAAGACAGAGGGTTATAAGTGTTGAAAAGCTCCTCTCTCTACTTCCCTATGATAATAAAAACTGTGTATCAGTATCTTTTTTGACAGGCAGCTGTAAAAATCTTCTTTTTACCTTTTACTATGGTCTGAAGTAAAAAAATGGTCTCTCATAACATGCTTAGGATGTATATTGTAAATGGCAACTTCTATATTCCAGGAAGTGGGCATGCTGATAATCATTATCACATAATAGCTATAGTCCTGTTCACATTTTTTTCCTTGTTGCATTGTTATCAAAAGCAGTTTACATAAGACTGTAGGAATAATGCATTTTACTGTTTTAACAAAAATAAAGCATCCATTGTTTTCAGGATGCTACCAGTAAAGCTTGCCATACGCAAGTGGAACAAAAAGAAAACAATCTGATCAGATATGAACTGATCCACAGTAATGATGTATTTGGACATTAAAAATCCAGATAACTGGAATAACTGTCAGTTGCTCAGATGGCTTTTGTCTTCTGAGAGTTTTGATGCCTTAAATGGGGAGGGAAGTGAAAGACAAGTAGAGTCAGAAGTGGGAGTTTTAGAGGGCTACGTCTGCTGCTGAAAGCAGTTCATACAGTAGGCTAGAAGTGTCAGAAAGTCACTGGAACATGCTGCGTGCTGTCATCTTGAGTAGGTGATCTGCCTCTGAAGTTCAATTTCAGCTGTACTCGCTTGCCTTAAGCTCTCTCCTCTTCATTATTCCCTAGGCTCTGATTAGTCAGAGCACTTTTTTGATTTTAGTCTTTTTGAAAGGTAAAATTTCAGCAGGATTTCTTTTCCTGGTTGTATTTCTCTTCAGCATGCAGCAGTTTCTGTTTTCCTGTGTTTCAGTGCTTCAAGCACAAATGCCTGTCCAACCAAGAATCCTAGTCATGTGGGCCGTAGATTTCAAATTTGCTTTGCAAATTAAATGCTTCTGTCCCTTGGCCTCACAAAAGCCTCCTTAAGCTCTACTCCAGACCCCATTCAAGCCAATGAAAATGGGATTCATCTCCAGTGTAGATATCAACATCTGACCTACTCATCTACATTCCCTTTATAGTCAGTGGAAGGAAATGAGTGTTTCTAACATGATCTATTTGGAAGGAAATGAGAGTTTCTAGCGTGAATCATTTGAATTTTTAAGGCATCTACCATATGAATTGCATCCAGGAAGAGCTTGTTCTTTTTGCTATGCATCAAGAATCCAGGTGACTAACTTACATTAGACACTGGCTGAGTCTGGACAAGTGATTTTTCATGCTGGGTGTCTGTCTTTTGAAATGAGCAATATGAACCCAGCTTTAAAGACTAAACCTAAAATTTACTGAGAAAAAGCTCATTCACTTCTCGAAGAAATTCAGGAGCCAATTGTTATCTTTTATGTTTTATAAACAAGTTTATAGTAAAACTTAGAAATGTAAATATTAATAATATAATAATAATTATCAACATATTTATAATAAAACTCATTTATAAATAGTTTCAATTTTTATAAACAAATCAAATTTGTCTCATCTGAATCATCATTGAGTTTAATCAGAGATGTCACTCATGTCTGTCAAAATAGAACCATGCTTGCCATGATGCCATGGAGATTATCTCACCCTCTGTGATATTTGTCTTTTTATTTTACTAGATTCAGGCTAAAGTAGTTACCAAACATAAGGTCCCAACCTAAAAAGAACTTGAATACATCTCTAAACCCACAAGACCCTAAATGTAGGCTGCACGCATGAAAAGATGACGAAAAAAGAGTGGACTTAAGTGAGAGTTTTACAAGGTTTTAGTGAGTTGAACTGGCAAACAGGGGGTGTGACCAAGGAGGAGGAAGGATAAGTTCTTTCAGTGATGGTGAGCTCTTAACCTGGCTTTTGCTGACTTAAACAAAGTCTTTTCACTTAGAAATGAAGTTGGTAAGAATAACTCTTCATCCTGGTGATTAGAGGCTTATTACAAAGGTGTCAAACAAGTGCTGATCCCTTATGCATTGTTTTAAGTGAGATGGATTGGCTTCTGTTGAGGAAAACAATTGTTTGGGCTTTTCCTTCTCTTACAATGAATCAAAAACAATCACTATGGTTCTAAGGACTGTATAGCCACAAGCTCAGTGGGTAGGTCTGGCTGACTTGATGGATGTCTCTTCCTGGAAGGCATGAAAATATTTGTGTAAGAAGAAGGTAGAAATGCCTGACCTGGTTTTGAAGTCAGTTTGATCCCTTCCCTTCTCAAGAGCATAAGTCATCCTGGTGGTATTCTCAGTCTTTCCCTAGCAACAGTCTGTAATACTGAGTTTCTGTACTGATCGCTCTCTTACAAATACACTGTAATACTGTGTGCAATAATGAATATGAAAGAACATGTTCTGTGAGTCCCAGGGAAACTGATCTGCTGATGGCTTTTGACACTTTTTTGTTTTGAGATGTCTTTCCTCATAGCATTGTCCACTTTGGACATGTGGTGGCTGCTCAACTTCAGATTCAACGTGCACACATAGACAGGTAACATCTGCACTGTTATGTCAGGGTGGTTTATATTTATATGGCTTATATTTAGATAATGCCTTTTAGCTAGGCATATTGAAACCCTTTAGAGATGGCTGTTTTGTTATTGAGTACCAGGTCCTAAACGTGATGCTGGGTGTTGTGCTGATTACAATAAAGACCTGTGCTGCCTAAATACACTTCCCTGGGCGGCATGAGCACTGTGCTGGCTGAAGGCAAAGGGACACTGTCAATACCTCCCCTGCCAGCTCCTATCTCTGGCTCTGCTTTCCCACCAGGCTCCCCCTTGCCTCACTGTGCAACTGGATGATTCAGAGGAGATGGAAATGCATCTACTGAGGGCTGCTTGCAGCCAGGTAGTGATGGTGAGAGCTATTGAATTTGCAAAAATAAAACTGGAGCCAGTGACTTACACTTCTCAGTAAGGTAAATTGATTAAAGAGAGCTCAGTTATAGCAGGTGGTGTTTCTTGGAGTTGATTATCCATGAGGATTCCCTGACTGTACATTACCATAGTTTATATCTGGAAATCTTGATTTTTGGAGACAAGAAGTAATCAACCCTTTAGGTTACCATAACAAAGATATCTAATTTAACTCTATTGAGAGAGTGATATTGAATCTGGAATCTGTTAATCTTCTGGATTAACATGTTTATTTTACTGAAATGAAAACTTTATTTTAAGCTATTCTCAGTGCTTGGTTACTGTTAGGAAAAGATGCCCAATTTGTTAGTATGCGCTGAGTGTGTATGCATTTGATTAATAGCTGTCTTGTGGCTGAGTCTCCAGACAAAGCCAGCTCAGCAGAATACACTTACCTCTTTAACAAGTTGTGTAGACAATGAGGAAACTGCTTTGCCGTCTTGGTTAAAAAGGACTGGAGAAACTATGGAATACTTCCCCTTACAAGGGATGACTGCAGTAGAAAAATAAGTGTTGAACAATAAGTGGAGTTTTGATATTTCATACAAAAACATCATTCCAGTTATTCCATTAGAAAGTTAAGGAATAAAGAGCTTTTACTGGGACTTGACCATGTAGTTAATGTAGCCATTCTTTACTCAGTACCAAGTTGTTCTTTGTTGTATATCTTTATAAGCAAAAAAAAAAAAAATCCAACGACTTGATGAAATAGTCATTGTCTCTTTCTTGTGGGAGAAAGTTGAGACAGTCCTTCAACTGCCTGTGGCATGGGTTTCATTATGCTTCTAGTACAGTTCTTAATGTTTGCTATTTCTGGCTGCAGCAAAGTCATTGGCTGGATAGTGCAGACAGAATACAGGCTGCTCTCCTGAATCACCTTAGTCTCAGCTTTCAGGGAACTAAAATAGTTTCTTGTGGTCAATACAGGTGGATGTCATTCACACTCATCTAGTTGGTAGGGGGGTTGCATGGCTCTCTGAGGTAGAAGAAACAACTAAATAGAAGAGCTGATTTTTATAGGAAATTTGTCAGCATCTTTATTTTACCTTTGGAAGTTGTTAACAAGGCAGACTATTAGGGACTGAGATAATTAGGCTAATTACTTGTGTACAGTATTGAGATACAGACATGCAGCTTTATGCAATGAGGTGTCTGATGGGCCCTATTCGGTGTTAGTTCTGAGGAGGTACTAACATAAGAGTGTTGGTATTTGTGAGGCACAGTAAAATGAATGTGGTGACTGTTAGTATGTCTGGTTCTGGGTTTGTAGACAAGGTAAGATTTCTTTCTGTTTTTATTTTGGAGTCTTCCTTGGTCTATTTTGTTGAATCAGATCATGATAAAGCAAAAGAGCCATTTCTGCATCTGCCATCTGTCACATCTCCACGAAACGTACTCTCACAGCTGCCACGATAGATGTTCCTCCAAAAAAAATAATCACAATTCACGGACTCTCTGCATTGCATTGGAGAATCTGGTTTGTTTCATCCAAGGCATCAGATGTGCTTACGGAAGTTATGTAGCTGAAACCAAATGATCATTGCTCACCAGAATGAACCTGAGAACATTACAAGACTGAATAATCCAATTTCCAGTGCAGGAACATTGTTCTGAGAACATTTCTAAGCACCATGGCTACAAAACCACAACTCTCTATGTAACTGAAATGTTACAGTTTCACAAAAAATAGAATCTTTTCCCTTCCAATATTTGCCTGAGAAAGAGGGATGTCAGGAGAACAAAAAATAAGAGGCTGCTTACTGCTTCATTTGTGCCATTCACTTTGAAATTAAGTCTGGTACCTTAAAGACCCGGTGTACATGAGTTCTCTGCTACAGTTCTGAGACCTTGACAGATGAAGGAGTAAAAAGCAGTGGTTAAACACCTGGGAAAGCTCAGCAGAGGTATCTCATGAGCACATGTGGTGTTTCTAGGTTGCATATTGTCACTATTTTCCTTTACCTTTAAAGACACAGATCAGTCTTTTGTCCCCAGATTACAGCACTGTGTTCTGTGGATACTTACTAATAATGCCATAATTACAAAAATCATAGAACTATAGAATGGTTAGGGTTGGAAAGAACCTTAAGATCATCAAGTTCCAACCCCCTGCCATGGGCAAATATGGCTCACACTAGACCATGTTGCCCAGGACTCTGTCCAACCTGGCCTTGAACACCACCAAGGATGGGGCATTTACTGCTTCTCTGGGCAACCTGTGCCAGTGCCTCAGCACCCTTACAGTAAAGAACATCACCCCTTGTCCTGTCGCTGCAGTCCCTGATGAAGAGTCCCTCTCCAGCATCCTTGTAGAATCCTTCAGATAATGGAAGCTGCTCTGAGGTCTCCATGCAGCTTCTCTCCTCCATGTTAAACAGTCCCAAATACTTAAAACCAGGTAACTGGCATAAAAATTGAACTAGTTGAGTTATAAATGAAATTTCCTTAACATACAGGGAAAGCACGGGCTTCAATAAAAACACCTGTGAAACTTTTCTACATTCCTATCTTTTCTAGCCTGTGGATAACTGATGCAGCGAACATGAACTTATGGCCAGCAGTAACTCAGGTGGGACAAAGTGGTGTGTGCTTACCCGGAGCTGCAGGCAATGGCAGATAGAAAAAGCCTACCCACGCAAGGAATCTGCCCACTCAGAGCTGCATTGTTAAACCCATCAAGCCTCTCCATACCTGCATTTTTTTATTGCGATTTTTAAGTGGGACTTTGAGAACAATTCCTCCTTGAATGCTGAATGAGTTTCTTGAAAGCTGAGACATAATGTTATGTACTCTACTCTGCTACCTGGATAATGTGACATGCTCATGTTCTTTCTAGTTTTCTCTCTGAGTAGCATATCATGGAGAGGTTAATTGGATGTATTATATTTAAGCATCAGAAAAAGTACTTTGGAGTGGAAAAATGAAGCTGCAAAACTTTGGAGAATCCATTAGAGATAAATGCTAGGAATTACATACTGAGGAACATATAGAACATTAAGAATACCTATAAGGAAGGTCACCATTTTCTTCCTAAAATGTGATCAGATGGGTATTTCCAGCTCATCCACTTACTCAGAAATGTTTTAATCTTCTTGCATAGTGTATATGATGAGACTTTATTTTTCCTGGTTTGGTACTTAGGGCTTGCTCCTCCCGAGTATATCACAGCATTCATGTCATGTTCCATCCAAGCAGGATATATCTCTTCCCGCTCTGTAAGTAGATTAACTGGTTATACTCTAATATTGGGGTTTTTCAGCAATCTGCTGAAAGAAGAGAGTGAAACTAAGGTGGAGTTATACAAGTGTATATTCATTTTGGTCTATTTAAGGACAACCTTGATCACAGATACAGCATAATTCAAAGCATAGATTACTCTTGTAAAGGTTGTGGCTACATGGCTTGTGCAGTCAAGACCACATTTAATAGAATGAGTGGTCTTCCTGCATGGTGGGCAGTTTGATTTGTATAGTTATTGGGATCTTTGTGTGTAGCTTCCAGAAAGATTCTCAAACTCCTGACAAGGATAAGGCATTAGATTAAATGCACTGACCAATGGAGCAGGTGATTCAGTATTTTCAAATGTGTTTTTTGGCTGGTGCTTTTTTGTTTGTTTGGTAACACTAACATCGTTTTGGACATACCTGTACTCTGGATTATGCTGCTGGCCTCTATCCAAGCACAGAGCTCAGCTAGAGTGAGAAAGTTAAAACATGGTGTTGATGAAAATGAATAGAGAGTTTTTGTCTGATCAGTGATATTGGTTGAGAGCTAGTTTTAGGTCATTATTAATTTAGATGGGTTGCTCAATGTCCATGTTTTTTTCCTACTTCTGTCAAATTCAGTATGCTTGTCTTTAAATGAGACTGGTGATAACATGTGTGCACAACCTGAGAAGTGTTTGGTCATCCAGGAAGTTCATGAAGTACTTTTTTGATGTGTAGTTATAAACAGACAACCCCTCAAAAAATCAAAAGTGACTTTAATAGAAATAGAAATAAGTAGATATGCTTCACAATTGTTCAGAGGCTATTCTTCATTGTATCCTAATAGAGTAAAGGTGACATTTCCAGTACAGGGAGACAGAAACACCTTAGCATAGACATTTAGAGATGACTCAGGGTATTTCAGACATCCCCTGGAGCTGTCAGGTATGATGCAGTGTATGCGATATCCAGGCCTATCTGCAGTGGCAGCTGGAGGCCAGGCTGCCTGTGCTGGGCAAGGAATTGACTCAATATTTTTAGGGGAGTATCTTACTTTGTTGTAAAGTGTGCTGTGTGGAATATTTTGTTGCATTACCATTACTGTATTTCTTGAATTTCTCATTGAGACCTATCTTCCCTAGCTTGGTAAAGGTATTGCTGCTTAAATGCCTAATACAATTACTAGCTCTTGATGTTCAAAGTACAATGTTAATAGGTTAGAGTTGATACTCCTTGTGAACTATGTCTAACAACTTTCAGTCTAATCTGGATTTTGATGTAGAGGAAGCCAATCTGGGAACTGGTCTAGGAACTGCTTCCCCATTATTGGTGGCATTTCTACTCCCAGAAGGTTAGGCATGAGCATCATCAGATTAGTGCTGCTTATTGTGTAGCCAAGCCAAGTGCTATCACTGTGATATGTTTTTCTTATTACTTTTGAAATACTTTGTGTCGTTCAGCTTTATGTAAAGTATGTGGTTGTCAATAATTTCTGTGACTAAGGCCTCATCCTCATGCCCCATTACCCAAAACATGACAGCTGCAGAGTCTACAGAGCTGTGTGCTGTAATGAGGAAGGAGAGTTGGAAAACTGCAAACAGTTGTTACAATAGGAAGGTATGTTAAGATTATTCTCTTTATTTGAGTAGCACAGGCAGCTGGCATTTCGATCACTTTGAATAAGACTTTGTGACTGTCAGCTCCCAGATGAAGAGGGGCTGAAATACATTATGATAAAATGTCATACCCTAAGGATAAAAAGAACTTGAACATATACAGAAATGCCCCTATGGATAAAGGAGAGAGTAAATAAGAGCATGTTGCTTATGTATACTGGTTGTTAAAAACTGCACATTTCTTTTCCTGTAACCTTTTGTGCTTGAGCACGTAAGTGCTTTTTTAGGAGTTTTATTCTGAAGAGATAACATTTTTGAGTGCATTTCAGTTCACACAAAAGCTCGGGGTGGAAAGCAGTAATCTGGGGCAGGCATAGCTCATGCAGCACTCAAACTGTAGTTTCTCATGCTGCGCCAATTACTTCTGTTTTACTACTAATGCATTTTCAGTTCTGCTTAGAAATAGCATTACTTTTTTTAGCACCATAGCTCTGGTCTCTACAGGTAAATGCAGTTGAGTGCACCATGTTCATGTTCCACATCACCTTTAACTGGAGCACGAGCCCCTCTCCAAAGGCATGTCTAATGATGTTCCTTAGCTGGCTGCATAGACTTGCTTCCCCAAAGAAATCCAACTGGAATTTAGTCACCACGTGTCCTAACAACTAGCAGGTTCAAAATTCTTCTGAATGTCTAATATGTGCAAGAGTTAAAATGCAGCAGCTTTCCCTATACAAGACAGGTCCATTATAAGCAGTGAGGTGAGCTGAAGGGGGAATTCTGAGCTTATCCTAAGGGTTACATAGACTTACTTTCATCAGGAGCATGGCCAACTGTTTTTCTTTTGCTGAGAAAACATGAGGGAAGTGTGAATTGAAACTACAAGCAAAAACAAGTTTTAAAAGCATATGGGGAGACAGTTCAAGATGCTTGTAGCTTCCAGTAAGTTGCTAAGACACAATTTTAAACTTGCCAGTCTGGTAACATCCCTTGAATGTGAAAATATGCAATGCCAGAGATGTGTGCCAGAGCAAATTAACTGGTCTAGCAAATGCTTGCACAGCTGGTGAGGGGTAAAAATGTGTAGGATGAAGTAAGAACTCATATATTGGCTCTTTGCTCCCTTGGACAGAAGTATGCTTCAGACAGGGGAAGTTCAGGTTAGATTTAAGGAAGAACTTCTTTATTGTGAGGGTGGTGAGGCACTGGCACAGGTTGCCCAGAGAAGTGGTAAATGCCCCTTCCCTGATGGTGTTAAAAGCCAGGTCAGACAGAGCCTTAGATGACATAATCTAGTGTGAGGTGTCCCTGCCCATGGTAGGGGCTTGGAACTGGATGGTCTTCAGGTCCTGCCCAACTCTAACTATTCTATGAGTCTATGGCCCTGAGCAACCTGCTTTTAGTAAAGCTTTGGAGAAGGTCAAGCCTGCCCAAGGGTGTGTGCTGATAAAGCTTATCATACTTTTATTACTTGTTTACTACAAATAAAAATATTGGAGCAGCTGAAATGTTTCAACATTTACAGGTTTCATTATTTTCAGATCAGAAGTGCAATGTGTTTGACCCTAATGGCACAATTTAAATACTAATAATCATTCAGCTGGGCAAGTCTTTTGTGTATTATCTATAATATCCTTGTTTCAGAAAATATACGTAATGGGTCTCTATTAGTCATCTGTGTAATTCACTGAAGCTGAGACAAACATAATGAAAGGACCCATGGGTAAAGAGATTTTGTTTTGTGTCTAAAGGGAAAATTTTTCCTGAAACCCTGTCACTTCTGGGTAGGCTGCTTGTCTTTCCCCATCACTATATCCCTGGTTTTCCCTGTACCGTAAAGCATGAATAAACCCATTGGCTGCTTTTCTCTGATGCTTTATCCCCATATTTCCATGTTGGTTTTTTTTAATACTGTTTTTTATTAATTTCTGTGCTCACCAAGTCTAAGGTTGCCTGCTAATGACTGAAATTCTGGATTGAGCAGTTCCAATTAGACTAATTTGTTGAAGTGGGTTAACCCATCTGAAATGCTTTGCTTTGGAACAGTCTATCTTTCCTGTGCTGTAACTTCCAACTATTGACTGCCTACAAAGAAGAGATTTAAAGAGAATCAGTCTCTTCGCTTTGCAGTTATAGTGAGAGAGTCTTCTCAAATGGTGCCTCCTTTAGTTGCATAACTTAATATTGTAACAAACAGGAGTTCAGTTGAAATATAAGAAAAAATAGAATCATAGAATGGTTTGGGTTGAAAAAGACCTTAAGATCATTCAGTTTCAACCCTCTGGCATGGGCAGAGACTCCTCGCATTAGATCAGGTGATCCAAGTCTCTGTCCAGCCTGACCTTGAACACTGCCAGAAATGGGCATTTACAGTCTCCTCGGGCAGTCTGTACCAATTTCTCACTAAAATACAAATAGCATATAAATTACAAGGCCACAGTTCGTCTCAGGTTGATTATATGGGTGATCTGCCCAGTCTACCTCATACTGTAGCTGAGTTAAAATAATCTGGGATTCCATGCCAGCAGCTGCCTTTCTTCCTCTCCTCAACCCTACCCTCAGAGTTTGGTCTCATGGGATGCTCCAGCTTCCCTAGTACTAAAACATGGAAATGGTGGGAAGAAATTTTAGAGAGTAAAGATGATGGCGAAGTGAAAGTAGGCCAGCCTTTCTATAAAGGCAGTCAATAGAAGAATATAGAGAACTGAGCAGGCAGCAAGGATCTACGTACATATATGAAATTCTAGTAATGGCACAAACTGGTAACTTGCAGCCAATCTGACTGGAAATCTGCACATAGCAGGGGAAATACCCGTCCCCAGGGTGTAATTGGTAACAGCTCACTCCATGTCCTACTCTGCAGTTGTCTTCAAGCTGCTGTCTAGTAGGTCACTGCAGTGGAGTCAGTGGTAAAAGCAGACATGTTGATGACATGACTGGAGCTGTTGCTGTATTGGTGCCATGTTTGAGCAAGCACAGAAAAGAGGGAAATACAAGCAGCTGATGTTTTCCTTTGAAAAAGCTTTTCTGTCCAAATCTAGACAAATCTTTGCCAGACCTGTCTGGATCATTCCAGATACAGTAAAAGTGCTCTTAAATAACACTGCACCCTAGTAACAGTACATAACACAGCCCAGACTGCTGGGATTTCGGCATCCCCTGACCAGCTGGATACTGTGCAGCTGTCAGTGCTCCGTAGCTTTCCTGTATTGCTGACTGCCTATTGTCAAAAGCAAGAAATATTAGCAGATGAGACTTTTATTGTGGTTTGAATTGTTGTTAACTCCTCCCAGTGTGACATTTCTTTTTCAGTTGCTATCGATAAAAGAATGAGTTTGTGACATGAGAAATCTGTACTGGCAGCAGTGGCTCTTTGCCAGCCTGAAGCCACATTGCACTTTCACTGAGCTCTCAAGACTAAGGAGTGTCTGAAGCCCTTGTAATGCTTCCTTTCCTTTTTTCCTCACTTTTACCACAGGTAGGGGAATTCAGAGCCCATGCTGCAGAGTGGACAGCCAATGTCACTGCAGAGTTCAAAGAAACTCGAAGACGCCTGAGTGTGGAGATCTACGACAAGTTCCAGCGGGCTACCTCTATCAAGAGGAAGCTCTCTGCAGAGCTCGCTGTCAACCACAACCAAGACCTGACTCCCTGCAAGAGAACCCTGTCAGTCAACCACCTCACCAGTGAGAAAGACATCTTGCCAGCTCTAACAAAGACAGACAACATTTACATGAATGGATTGACACCGCACTGTGCAGCAGAAGAAATAGCTGTAATTGAAAACATTAAGTAGCGATGACTTTGGATCCCAGCCCTTAAGAAGCTCTTGGCTGAGATTAGCCATATACCTATTTTTTTTCCCCACCCTGTCAATGATCAGTGCTAATAGCATTTTATATGTGTGCATGAGTTTCACAGAAACTACAGTCCAGAGTTACCATCACATCTCTTCAAAGACAAAAAGAATGGCACTCCTGTTACCGAAAGATGCTGGAACAAACATCTTCTGCCTTTATCTGCCCAGACTGTTTATCATGTCTCTTAATGTGCCATAAGGCCTCAAGAATGAATCACATTTGTTTATGGTAACAATGTAGCTTTGAGGGATCAGTCCTTAAAATTTCAGGGTCTACCTTACTGAGCCTAGGAACGGACCATTTCTGGACTACAACACATTTGTAAATGGCAAGAAATGCTTATGCAGCCTTTTACCTAAGAAATTTTTGTCAGTGCCTTATCTTTTGAAGAACCAGAACCTCTACAGTTCCTGTATGGTTTTTGTTTGTTAGGTTTTCTCATGAGAAATGTGTTCCATTTGAGCTTTCATTCTTCTTGAAATGATGATGTTTTAAAAGGTGTCTGTTGTGGAGATGCCAACCAGCATGAAGGAACGCCAAAACTCAACAATCATCAAATGATGATCTTAGCTCTAAATTTAAAGGCACTGCAGTTTCAGAAATTGAAAACATGTCCCCCAGAAGCATTTTATTTTACTCAGGTCCAGCTGATACTTGTTCACACTGACTTGTAGAATTTGCAGGCCCTCTTTGGGCCTTGTCTATTTCAAGCAGTGTTCAGCAGTTGTCTTTGCATCAGGTGTACCAAAAAAATCTGCATCTTATCTATCTGTCATCTGATTACCTGGTAGATGATGCAATTAAATGAAAATTACTACTTAGAGGAGAGGCCATTTAATTGCTGTATTCTAATAACCACATCCAGAAAACAATGCAGAAAAATACAGTGATTTTTCTAATAGGCATAAACCATCTGCCAGGTGTTTGCTCCTTGAAAAGGGTTCTTAACTTCAAGTCAAGTCACACCAGAGGCCACATGATATTTTACCAAGGAATCCTGCTGGAAGTACTTTCCCAAATGTCACACTGTACAGTGGCTGCCTGTGATGGAGCTGTGACTGACGTGGTATCACTGTGACTTTCTACATTTCAAATACAGATGGCTCTGAATAGAAGCGCAGGCATGAAAAAGAGCTGATAAATAGCACAATCTGAATACTGATGATTGTTCAGACAGGATAGGCTGACAACAAAAAGATTTTAACCAGACTATGGGGGGGTTTTATTGGTTTTAAGAAAACACTTTAATTTTGTATCTTCTGTTTTGCTTATAGGTGTACGTGAGATTCAAAAGAAATGCAGGATGGAATGGATAAATTTACATTTTTTTGTCTTATGTTAATCTATTGTAACCTGGCTGTACAGAAAATGAATAGAACAGGCCTTAAAAGAGTAATTAAGGTTCTGTGTAAATTAAAGAATGGGACTTTGCTGATTGGGCATGATTCAAGTGGCAAATATTACAGCATCTCTGACCATTAGATAACATGCAAGATATGAATGTTAATGTTTTTTGGATGCTTAGCTTGTTTTCTAATAAAATATAAGTTAATATGTAAATTCAGTCAATTAAGTGTAAATATCAGTCAATTAACATTTACAAAGAGTACGCTTTTAAAACAAAGGAGATTCCATGACACAGCTTATAACAAAGATCCTTGTCTCCCCAGCACAGTGTTCTGAATGTCCACATGGCAAGGATTTGTTTTGCCGTGTATAAACTGTGAATTGTAATGAAAAATAAAGTTTTTCATTAAAATAAGCTTTTCCGAATCTCCTGCTTGCTACAACTGGAATGCTAAGAAATGATTTGTGAAACTGATTTTTGTGCTTTCATTGGTTACAGAGCTATAATAGTTTCCCACCTGCTTTCATTTAAGCTGGTAGCAATAAAGGCTTGACTCACCCAGCATAAATTATTCTTTTTCTTGATATTAAAAGCAATGCTCTTTGGTTGCTCTACCTGAAGTTGTGTTTCTTGCTGCTTTGTCTCAAAAGCTTGAAAGGCTGCAGTTTCTCCTGTCACATGCTATAGAGCTTTTGGCACTCGTTCCCTCTTTGCACTGAGGGAAATGTGGGAAGCTCTGACCTGCTGTTCTTCCAGTTGTCCTGGGGTTGCTTCTGCGCAAGTATGTGAATAAGCAGCTATAAAGGCAAAGCCTTTCATGCCAGAGCAGTGAATATTTTATGATGGCTTCTTTAGTTGTGTCTGTGTGGTGGTAAGAGGACTGATTTCTTACATTGTTTCAAATATGCCTCAGTGCCTTTTGGATCTGACTTTCGGAAACAGACTGTTAATGCTTAATGTTTATTGTCTTTGACACGCAGAAATGGGATACTTGGGTTAAATACTCAGATTGTTCCAACCGGTTTGTTTCCAGTTAAGAGTGGTGTGTATATATATATATAATCTATGTGGTTTCTTGCATTTCAAAGAGGTTTTAGGGCATCTCAGGACCTGCTTGAAAATGGGTATATGTTGGTTTGAAATCCTGTGACCATGTTTGAGATGTTAAATCCATTCTCTTATTTATCTTAACTTTGGATATGATTTTTGGGAAAAGAAGCCCTGTTAATTTATATAAACAATGATACTGGAATTTTCCACATTTGTAATATATGTAAATTAATCCTATTTAATCAAACTAGATTTGCCTGTTTGGCAAAAAGCATTAACAAATACAATCCTTCACTTGTACGTTTAATAAGTGATGAGGACTAAGAAAAAAATGGTACAGTCCAGATGGTATAAGTAGGAGGAGCTATTGTCATCCATCTGTGACTAGTACCATTACTCTAGTGGAAAACCTTTTTCTCTTCACATACAGTGATATCACAATTGGTGACATCAATCTATAAACCTTGATGAACTCCATCAAACTCTATCAAAGTTTTTGATCCTCTATGAGCAGACTTTTCTATTAAAAGCGTGTCTTTCTTGTCTCTGGAGATTTTGTGTAGCTCATGTATCCTTTCCCAATATGGAACTACAAAATCATGAATTGCAACTTAATGGAAATCCATTTGCAACCTCCTTTCTCTCAAATATATATGGGGACATCTCCAGACTGTCAGGTTACTTGCTACTTAAGCAAGTTTCTGAAAAGGGCATTCCATTTTGGTAGAGGTTTGTTTGCTTTAGTACTGTCAATCAAGCACCATTTCAAAAGACACTGGCAAAACATGAGGCACAAGTTGTAGCACATAAGAAACTGTAGAGGTGATTTTGCCACTTGACAAAACAATTTAGTACTCAGTGTTAAAGGAAACATTGCATTAATAAAATCTGTTAGAGAAGTAGTTAAAGTCTGTATTGCTTACTGTTGCTTATTATAATGCATTTTCTTGCAGTTTGTTATATCTGGCAAAGTGTCTATTGGTCAAGTCCTTGATTATTTTTTTTTTTTTTGATAGCCCTGCATGGGAGGTAAGGAAAGAGTTTGGGAGTTGCAAAGGATTTGTTCCATGTTCCATTCTTCCTGGAGTACCAGGCCAAATGCTGACTGTGGCATCCTCAGTTCTGTAGGTCCTCTTTTCTGATGCTGAGGCGCTGCTCTCTGAGCTGCAAACAGCCTGGAAGGATCAATCCCGGAAGGTCATCAACATCCTTAGCTGTGCCTTCCTCTCTTTGCTTCTTCCTGAGAACTTTTCTGATAGAACAGGAGGAAATATGGAAAGTAACACAGGAACCCACAGAAAGGACCACGCTTGAACTGGAATGGACCTTCCTTAGGTCACCAAGTAAGCTGTAAGACCAGGGTGGCAAATAGGATCAAATCTGATCTGTATATTTGTTTCGAGTTCTTGCTACTCCCGCATTATTTCTACTCCAATGCCTAAGTAGGAATGCAACACACCCCGTGGAAAAAAGAAATGGAAGGCTACTTTACTTCTTTTCAACTCTACATGCACATCACAAGTTTACATATGTATATAGCTATACTTCCTGGGAAGGAAATTTTCCTGTCAGAGGAACTACATATAATGTCAAAATACAGCAGTAATATTTCTACTAAATTGCTGTGATACAGTTATGTGGTAATTAACTTTTCTTTCCTATCTTACAGTACTTACTGAAAATTTTATGTATTTCACAGGAATTTGTCAGAGCTAAAGTAATTATTTTGTCATAAAACATGAATAAGACCTTTTGTGTATGTGTTGCCCTGCAGATACAAATGAACAGCGTGGAAAAATAGAGAAGATGCTGATTTTACTGTTAGAGATAAAAAGCTGTTGAGCCACACACATTAAAAAGCTAGCTCTTCCATTTGAGCAGCCCTTCTCTGCTTTGCCAAATTAATGTTCTAACTGTAAAAAGCCTATCTGTGAATCAATTTGAGTAAGTATAGTATACTTAGAATTGAGCTTTTACAAACTTTCAGAGGATTATGCTCAGTAAGCTTGTAAACAGGTACATTGATTATGGTAGAACAACATTATACCCTTTGTACATTACAGTTGATACAGTAGCTTATACAGCTTTTTATTCTGGACCCAGGTATAGTCTTTCACACCAAGTGTATTTTAGTCTTGTTTGGCGACAAAGACTAATTTCGCTGGATGACTAGAAATACGCGTTTATTGGTTAAAAATTCTCTCATGGGAACATGAGAGAATACATTGGTTTAGTTCCTCTTTTGTGTGAATTTTGCATTTTTCCCAAAGATCCAGTATTCATGTCCTCCTCAAGCATGCTACAGTAGATTGATAGACAGTATTCCTGAAGTTTTCTCAAGAACATAGTTTTGTCCAAAGTTTCTCTGTATTTTCTGTCACATGCAGTTTTTTCGGACAGTTGAGTGGCAAACCCAACAGGG
The DNA here is from genome assembly GCA_025447955.1 of Psilopsiagon aurifrons. Taxonomy (NCBI): domain Eukaryota; kingdom Metazoa; phylum Chordata; class Aves; order Psittaciformes; family Psittacidae; genus Psilopsiagon; species Psilopsiagon aurifrons. The sequence goes on from JAOEHY010023934.1 coordinate 40,449, forward strand.
TTCTGTGAGTACAGAATAGTCTGAAAGGAGCAGTTATGGTGCATCCCTTCAATGGACAATCCCTTTAAGTCCAGTAGGTCTGGTGTTGACCATGATAAAGAAAGGTTCTACTTTATCTAACATAGCTAATCTTTGTAATATAATCCTTGTAATGTATAGAGCACTTAAAATAATTTCTCATATTTGCTTGTTCTGTAGTAGAAGTATGGGAATTTTACAGATGTAAAGGCACTGTCTTGCACAACTTGGGCAGAACAATAGCCCAAGAGTTGCAGTCAAGGCCCTCCTGAACTACAGAGTGAAAACCAGCGAAGTCTGAATGCTTTTTTTAATAGAGAAAACCTTAATGCTTTGCAGCAAAAAGGAGGATAAAATTTGGCACCACTGTCAAAAGTGAAAGTGGGAGTAGCGTGTCATGTACTGTTGTGTGTTTTGTTAAAGTGGAGATTGAACAGGCACAAAGGCTTTTTCATTCCTCCTTGTCCTTAGAGACAGTCAGAAAGGAGTCAGAGAGTGGCCTGCATTATATCGGTGTATTCTTGCTTTTGTAATTCTTTTGCAAGCTGTAAGTGTATTACACGTTTCTTGGGTGCTGGTTGGCACTATGATGGGAAAGGCGGAAAGAGAAGACACCTTTTCTCTAGCTCATACTGCACAGGTAGAGTAAGTAGAGCTGGCTTTGGGCTTTGTAGAACAGGAGCAGCATTTGGGAGTTCCACAGCCAAGTGCTAAATGGTATTTATATTCTTCCAATATAAAGCCCTTAAACCACTTTTATATAGAGAAAGAGTTTAGAAAAAGTGGATTCATATTTCCTCTCTCAAGACCAGAACAAAGGCTGCAGTTTTGCTGTATCAGCATAGCTGCATGTTGCTTTTGAGCTTGGGTTGTCTTTTAACAAGCAAGATTGTAGCACAAAATTAGCATTAGAAGTGTCTCCTATGACTTGCAGAGCATTGAACACCTGGGACTCTTTGGAGAACTCGATAGGATTATGTGAAGGTTTTTTGACTAAGTATCATAATGCTTTGCAGAAAAGTGTTTTGGGATCCATGGTGATGAGGCGTATCACCTTTGTTTTGGCTTGTTTTTCCTGATTAAAGGATCTTAGCAGAATTTTTGATGCTTCCCTAGCTATAGCTGTATCCTAAGCAGTTTAACAGAGTAAAAAGAAAAATGCATTTTTCCATACAAGAGGATTTTTCAGTTCAATGACTAAACATTGCACAGAGGCAAAGACTTCAAGGAATGGAGCACATAACCAAGATTACCTTTTCTTGTAGGTGTTCCCGCTCACAACCTTTCAGAGCCTTCCCTTGCACTGATCGCAGAAAGCCTGCTTATTCCAACCTGACAGAGACTTCAGTGTGAAGGCCATTGTGAGTGAAAGGAAAATCAGGCCAAGTGTGTTTATGTTGTGTGTTGTTAATGACAGCAATAACTTTTGGCTTTTGTAAAGCACTTGTCAAGCAAGGAAAGCAAGGTGCTTTGAAAGCAGGCATTAATTAAGTTTGACAACCTCCACCCTCTTCCCTTGTCACTAAGTTAGGAGTGACAACATTGATTGCTTTTTAATCTCCCTTCCCAAATTGTGGCCTGACCCCCTAATGCTGTGGTGAGTGCATCAAGCAAGGGCATGTGAGGATGGTTCAACCCACTCTTCCCAGGAGAGGCTTCTGACACTGAAAGACTTAAATGCCCTGCGAAGCAAATCGTAGAATCACAGAATATTTAGGGTTGGAAAAGATCTTAAGATCATCCACAGACATGGACACCGCTCGTTAGACATGTCATCCAAGGCATTGTCAATCTGGCTTTGAACACAGCTGGGGAGAGCTCATTTACTACCTCTTTGGGGAACCTGTTCCAGCACCTCATCACACTCATGGTAAAGAATTTCCTTATATCTAACCTGATCTTCCCCTGTTCCACTTCGAGCCAATTACTCCTTATTGATCTCTGAGGTGTCGATCTCTGTAGAAATGGCTGCAGTTCCTTAAATATTACAAGTTGGGACTTGCTCGGTTATCTGCAATGGGAAAATACAGATTGCTCACAAGGTCATTGGGGCATACAGCAGCTTATTCTGCTGGGTTTCGCTATCCTGATATTTTGTCCAGTAATAGAAAATCTCTGAGCTGAACTAGAAACAAAAAAGAGAAAAAATCCCAACCTTTTTGAATGAGAATTGTTTGAATTAAAAATATTAATAAAGGGGAGCTGAAAACCATTCTCATTATTTATGTTTACTGTACCTGTCCTCTGCAAATGCAGAGGAAACTTTGGTCATGTACACCTAGAAGAATGTATAGTGGTTTCTTGGTAACTAATGTGTTTGTGTAGGCACTATGAATAGTGAAATATGAAAAGCTCTAGTCTTTGACAGAATACTAGGCTGAGGTTGTCTGTAGACTTCCAGTAACTGAAGTGGACTTTGAATTGGACTGATCAAAGAGCTTGTCTATTTCCTGTGCACAGATCTAGATGCTTTTATGTGGACCTACGTCTTCCCTTGAACTGGCTTTTGAGTAGGACCCAGAGAAACTTTGATGCATGAACAATGGAGAGGAAGTACACATCTGTTTATAATAATGGAGGCTTTTAAAGTGTGATGTCATTTATTAAGGTGGTTTCAATTTTGTATGCTTCCAGGTTTTCCACTTTTTCACGTTCTTCTGCTAGATTCACTCTTCTCTATACTCCCCAGCTCCTCATCCCTGTAGATTAGTTTGTTGAAGAACATGTAATTTAAAGCCTAATTTGGAAGCTTGCTCAGTGGAACATCAGCATGTGGAGGTTCTGAAGTGTCTCTCAAGCTGCTAAAAGACCGTATCTGTAAGGGGTATGATTTCTGAAGTAGGAAATATATCTAAACTCTTTTCACCTGTTTGGGGTAAAGGGGAGAGATACACATGACAAAACCAGGATTAAGAAAAGAGCAATTAAAAGGCACAAAGAGGTCACATATGAACAGTGTGTTAAAATAGTCATTTGATTAAGGAAGGCGTGATGCCTAGAGCAGACTTTCATTTACTTGATTTATTTTCGTGCTGTTCTTCCTTCCAATGTAAATACTCTGTTAAAAATTCTATGCATTTCCTGTTTTGTATTTGAGGCACCTGAAAAATCAGAGTTTATATTGAATGGTCAAGAATAGTAATCATGCTAACAGTGAAGGGTGAAGTCCCTATGGCTTATTTTCTGTCATTTATTGAGTAGTGAATTACAATTCCTAAACCCACATCTCTGTTCTCAGTGCACAGTGCCCCGTATTACTAAAGTCATTTAGTTTCACAAATCTGATTATGTTCATACTATTGCTGAAATAAGACAGCAGTTATCTTGGCTAATAAAATTTCCAGCATGCATTAAGAAGATCAGAGAACATCAATGACTATAGCTGCTCCTATTTTTATGGCATATATTGTTCATTGGTTTTCCACAGATAGACATGACTCAGTTACATGTTTCTGATTATTAAACCTTATAATAAGGTATGCTATACAATCAATTCTACTAAATTACTTTATTGCCAATATCTAGTTATTTCTGTTATTCTTATCTCAATTATTTTCAAAAGAAAAAAAATGCCTAAGGACAATTATGGGTGTTCTCTGAGTTGATTAGTGTGACTTTCATGGGCAATGCATGAAAAGAGGTAGCCAGGGCCTTGAAGATCATCAACAATACTTGTTCATTATGATATCTCACTAAGGAAAATGCTAGTTCACTAGCAGCTTATGGTGATAAAGGAAAGAAGTTGAGAAGGGTGGTAATGGTATGTCTACTTGCTAAACACCTAGGAGTTGACTTACTAAATGAAAAGAACAATGTTCAACCATACTTGGACTATCTCTCTGTAGCAATATGACCTAGAAAAGTCTTTGAGAGAGGGCTGAGATTCTCCTGCATCCTCTCTGTGAACCAGCAAGTACAAAAGGTCACAGGGATGACGCTGAAATGATGCTAACACTTGGCAACAACTCAAGCATTGCTGGCTCTGTAGCAGAGGGCTGAAGTCACAACAGCATGCTGCGAAAGGCCAGCTTGTAAATGCAGAGGAAGCCACTTGCTGAACTCAAGAATATGTACTCTGAACCATGAGACTGATGTTCAATTTATAAAAAGACATTAAAGTGCAAAGCAATGGAAAAGAAATTACGAATTTGGTATGTAATTGGATTTACTGTGAAACCCAGAGGTCCTTAATTCAAGGCCAGAGAATTATCTTTAAATTAAAAAGAATCCCTTTCTGCTTCAGCATGTGTATAGAACTGATAATGGAGAACAGATAGGAATCCTCCTGGAGTTCACAAACCCACCTTAATTTGTGATTTCACAGGCTCAAGGTGAAGCACTGCTGTGCTCTCTCTCCCGGCATCCCTGTTGTTGTGACCTTCAGCAGCATAAATGTGATGATCAGCATCCATTATAATGGCATGTATCCGCTGAGTTTAGATCCTGAATACCCTTTAAGTTATCAGTCCTGTCTGAGGTCTAGAAGTAATTGGACTCAAACCAGATCCTTAGATGCATATTCAAAGCAGATGTTAACACTTGTGGCTATTATCCCATACCATCCCGTACCCCTTGCCATGAGGAGCAACAATGACATCAGTACATTAGGCACAGCAAAAGTGAACATTTGGAAAACAACTTATGAACATTCACTATGGATAAAAAAATAGAAAACCCCAGAGAATGCCTTTGAAGCAGCTCAGCCTTCAACATGTCAAAAAGTAGGACGCCTAAATCAATGGATTTTGTTATAAGAAAAAGGTACTCAAGCTTTCTTGTTCATTATTAGAAAGTTTCAGGTGGCTTTTGTGCTATGAAAAATTAACTGATTTCAATGTGACAAGTTCACTTGTGGGAGTTTTTTAATAGTTTTTATATAGGTTTGAAAATACATTACAAAACCATGTTTGGTCAAGTTCAAACAAGGTTACAGGAAAATAGAGCAAGTTAATAGAAAATGAAAGGGAAATTCTTTGCTATTCTTCTACAATGATGAAAAATTTGTTTCCATTGGTACAAACTGGAGGGAAAAATACAAAACAAAGCAGGAGAAAGTAATGCAGTTTTAAAGTAAGCAATTTCTATGACAAAAGGAAGGTTGTTTGTTTTCAGTATTCTGATTTATTTTTCAAAATGGAATTGAAAGAATTCTTTGGGAGCTATTTCTCAATAAGGGGCTACTTAAATGAATGAAGAATTGAAGTTCTAGGGATGGGGTTTTTAGTGGGTTTTTTTGTTTTGATTTAGCTTTTTTTAGCTCATTTTAAAAAGCTATGTCCTGTCATAAAGTTTCCATCATAGAGCAGCATTTCGCGTTGAGAAAACCAAGGCAGAGAGCGGCAGGTCTGCTAAATGTTTTGCAACGCAGATCATAATGAAAATACATTGAAATGTTATTTGTTGGTTAGAAAGCTCCAGCAGCTGGGAATCATGCTCAGGCTTATCCAATATTCATTTTACTGACCCGAGTGCATAATTTAAGAGCCCAAGTTCCCTGAGCTATTGTGGAATGAGGGATACAGAGTGGGATGTGTTGACCCCAGCAGGCTCTTCCCATCTACTCTGGAAAGTGTCTGAACAAATGGGGTTCAGCCCTGAGAATCATATCTGAGAAGTCCTGACACCTTGAAAATAACTCTTAAAATATCTATATCCAAATGCAAAGGTGTCTGGTTTGCTTCAACCTGGAATTAGTTGCTGAAGCTTTGACTTTCTGGCAGTATTAGGCTAGTTCTGGTCTTCACAGGTGGCTAGTTAATGAAGTGCTGATAATAAAGCACTTTTCAGGCTTACTCCTTTTCCTTTAGAAGGTTTCTGCAGTGTATCTGAAACTGATCTGGTGAGTGGATGTTCTTGCAAATTGCACAAATTTTAGCCTAAATGGGCTTGTGCTCTGCAGCTCTGCATTACAATGGGCTCTCCAATTCATCTGAGAAGCAATTCTTTTCAACACAATTCTTCAGATTTCTGTCTGTCAGGCTATGATGATAAATAAATAACCCAACTTGCCTGCAGCATTATTATGAGATCAAAGAAGAAGTGAAAGTGGATTGCTAACAATAGATCATCCTCTACCTTAACAGTCTGAGATAATGATTTGATATAAGGTGGAACATCTTTTTGACTTATGGTGATGCGCCAGAGCTTCAGAATTTCAAAGGTTTAACATGAGCCCTTGAACGTATTTCAGTGTATGATTACGAAGGAATTTTTGCCTTCATGAAAATCATGTTACTTAATCCTATGTTAATGCAGGTACAATTTTGAAACAGCAAAGCCATGAATATATGTATTTCTCAAAGCATGCTGAAAGAGCAAATTTTTTGTTTAATATTTAATGTTAAAATGAGGCTAATTTCTTTGCTTAAGATGTAGCACTTTCAATGCTTTGTTCATTCTGGACTTTAAATTTTCTGCTATGTTTGAATATAAGAAAAGCTTAAAAGAAATACTGTTTTCAGTGTCTTCTAATATAGCCTGTCTTTGGGAGATCCTGCTTCTTTGAAATAGGCTTTCTATGAATAGCTGGGAAGCTAGTAAAGCATGAAGTTAAGGCTGTAATATTATCTCACTGTCTTCCTCTATTTCTGTGGTGAGCGTCATCCTTTGAGCCATGTGCTTTTTCAAGGAGGTGTTTGTGACTTGATAACAGCCTTTGGGATCTCTTAGGAGGATGCAGTGCTAGTCTGTAAACTTGTATGGGGAGATATACCACTCTACCTCCACCTCAGCCACACACTGCCTATTTTGAGACAGGAGAGATGGGAATTCCAACTCTATTAATATCTTGAGGCTGGGACTAAAGCTCTAACAAATGTTATTCAGTTTCAGGGCATGATTACAGAACACAGTGAAGCCTGATCAATTCAGGACACAATCTTACTCTGTGGAGAAAGGATGTGAACTTAGACACATTGCTATGCGGGTGCATGTTCACTGGGAACAAGGAAGATACCTCCAGCTAACACAGATGAGAAGCTCAGCTCAGTGGGCTACAGGTAAAAGGTGGTCTCCTGCTCATCTCCAACACCCTTTGTTACTCAACAGTGCCAGAAGGACAAGATGAAACAAATACAAAGCAGAGACTGATTTGGAGTATGACTTTAACCCAGTTCCATACTTAAGCAGTCACCAGACAGCCCTGGCGAATCCAGTGGGAAATGTGGTCAGATTGAAATGCCTGTCTTCAGGAAACATCTTCCTTCCATTAAGCGTGCAGGAGAATAAAAACATCTTAATAAAATTTTTACAGTTTGAATAAGATTAAAATAAGATCATGCTGCCTTTGTAGCCATTACAATGAAATCCAGAACATTCCAAGAGAAAACTAAGGAAACAGGTCACACTAAAAGTGATCTGGGTAAAAATGGGATGTTAGTAGTGATAACACTGGATTTCTCATATGGAGTTCACATTTACCTGTAATAGGATTTGTACTTTGATATATTTAGTGGCATTTTTAGATTATTGCTCTTAAAATATGTACGTTGATTAAAAATCTGTGGGTCACTTCAGATGGTAGGCAGAAAGTGTTCTCTTTATTACACTTGATTTGTATTCACAAGTGTGTATTTGAGAATGATGTTGGGACCCCCTACCTGGCAGGTAAATAAGAAAGAAGTTAATATAGGTTATCTCCTATATAGAAGTCAATAGTATAATAAAACCAGGTTTTAGTGAGTAAAAGTACCTGTCAAAGATAACTGAAAGGCTTTAACAGATGTCTTAGCAGGGAGGCTGGGAGGAATCTGTACCAGGCAAGTCTGAGGCACAAGCTGAAATGTGTATGTCACTTCTTTCCTGAGAAAGAAAAGAGCTTTTCTATCCAGAGTGATTGATCAGCCTTCTTTATGTGGGCTTAAATGAAAAAGAGCTAAGATCTTTGGACAGATGGAAAATAACCATAATTGAAATACCACCCAAAAAACTCTGCTGTAACCTGAAAACAGCAGTAAAAACAACACCAGAGGCCATGAAGTGTATGAAAGTTTTAATGTGATAAATCCAGGACCTATAGCTATGTACTTGCATATGCTGCTTTCAAATATCAACCCAGTGTCAGCAGTACCATTCCAAGCACAATTCAAGAAGCAACCTCAGTGAAAGAAGAGTTATCCCATTTTCTGAGCCTTAGGCTAGCTGCTGCTTCAAGCTTCAAGGGCCAAAGCCTGACTGGTTAATCCTGGCAGAAGTACCACAATATACATCAGTGGAAATAATTTTTCCATTTCTGACCTCCTGTATCAGTGTGTAATAAAATTTATCATTTCCAGCTCTTCATGCCTGATCATCTTTAGGTTGTCAGACAAAAATAGGATCCAAGTGTAAATGAAGATTGTTCCTGTCAACATTCAAAATTAAACTTTTTCAGTATAACAGTGATAAGTTTGTATTATGTCCCACGCCTGGAGTCTGTTGAGATAATCAGAACGCTTTCCATCAGAGCAGAAAGGTAATGCTTATCATATATAAATGAATATTTATATATGTACTATATAGCATATATTGATATATTATATAATATATACTTCTGTATATTTAGTATTAATATATAATTTCATTATATATAAAAATATAACCCTAGAGGTTATATAAGACGAGGTTCAAAAAATGCAGTGTCTCAGAGCTGAAGGCAAGGATACGGGAGAGAGCAGTACTCTCCCTGAATCAAGCCTCAAAAGTCTGCAATGCTTTTAAATGCATAGTTTATGTATACATAGATATACGTATTCTTTGCCTGGCTGAATTTTGAATACCTCTAGGAATAGACATTCTCAGTCTCTATGGACACTTTTTTCTTATGCCCATCTGGAATGCCTTCTGCTGCAGTGCTCAGAAATTGCCTCTCATCCTTTCTGTTTGTGCCAACAAGAAGATTTGATTAGAAGACTGTGTAGCAGAAGATAACTACAACTGGATCCCCTTTACACCTCTCTAAGGTTAAGTAAGTCCAAATTATGTGAAGATTCAGTTATACACTTATTTTGTCTATTGAATGCTATGTAAATTTTCATGAATTTATAAAATACACCTAACGTTACATATAATTTGTTTGTATTGTTAAACATGTTAGTATAAACTGGGTTCTTAAGACCACGGTTCTGTTAGATTAGATGTGCAGGGTGATTTTTATAATTTTCTTCTTAAATTTTAAGTTCTTGTCTCCAAGAAACATAACATACAAAGGACTAAAATCTTTTGAAAGTGTAGTATTTGCATTCAGAAGTAAGTGATAAAATTATGCAATACAATCACTCATGCCTTGGCTTCAATTTAACTTGATTGCAGTTTTCTTTTAGTCCCATAGACTTTAATAGTTTCATTAGAAAAATTGCCTCAAAATGGAAAACAATCAACAACTTTTCTTCCTCTCCATATAAAGTATATAAATGATATGTTTACGCACATATTTCATTTTAGTTGCTTGGGCTTCTCAATCTTGCGCTGGCAAACAGATCCTGCAGCCTGTGTTTTATGCAGCTCTCTGATTTAGTAAATAGTCTGCTTCAGCTAGTTGAGAGATGTCAACTAGAGGATGCCCAACACCACAAGGGTGTCCCAGATGATGTGCTCAGATTGAGACTGGTCATTTTCTGCTCCATATGTGCCAGCCTGCTGCTGAACTCCATGAGAGTCTTGGGGACAAAGATGATGCTTCACTTGTTTTTTACTACACCATGTTCTTTCTGATCCCTTTGCTTAAGGGCAGTGTTGTGTGAACGATGTAGCAGAGGAAGGACAATTAGTGAGCTCTAAGGCAAAAGAGCCATGTTCAGTGCCATGGGAACAGACAGAATGCGTCCATGGGGTGCCTTGGAAACACCAATGTCACTGCTGTTGTCCTAGACATGTTGTAGCAGTCAGGGGAGGTTCTCCATTGCTAGAACATGACAGCATGACAGTCGTGCTCAAAAGTGGGAGAAGGAGAACCTGGGGAACTACCAGTGGTGAGTTCCTGGGAAGATCACAAAGCCAAATCTCATAGAAGTTATTTCTTCTAGGGAGAAGGTGATGGGGAACAGCCTGTGAGGATTTGCTAAAAACAAATTTTTCTTGCTGAGCCTTATTGCCGTCTATGATGAATTGACTGTTTCAGTGGATGGGGGAGAGCAGTGGGCATACTTTCATTTTAACAGAGCTTATAGCACAGTCTACTATGGTACTTTTATTGTCAGACTGGAGAATAGAGACTTGAATGGTGAACTACAAGCTGAGTGTCAAACTTGCTGGACTTTTGGCCTAGAAAAATATCTGTCAATAGTAAAAAGCCAGATGGCGTCTGCCTTTTAGCAATATTATTTAGGTTTCAAGAGAAGCAGCAGCAATATCTTTGTTCCTGGATGATGGGACAGTAAACTTTTGCAAGCTCATGGATGTCAACAAGCTGGGGATCAGGGTAGTTAGATCTTCAGAACCTGGAGATGTTCAGAACTTGTATGGCCAAGGCTCTGAGCAACCTGATAAAAGTCTGGAGTTGACACTGGTTTGAAGGAGAGTTGGATCAGATCTACAGAGGCCCCTTAGACCCTGTACCATGGTTTCACATATAGGATCCTGCAAGAAGAGCATGCTCTATATACACATATTGGGAAATACCCAACTTTATGGTAGGAACAGAGTTACACAAGGCTTTTCATCCACTGCAGCTGAGCTCCTGAGTGAGTTGGTATGCAAGATTTAGATTTTTAAACATGTTTCCTCTATTCCTTATATGTGCAGAATCTTCTCATCTTTAAATTATTAAGCTTTTTTTTCCCTCACAGAAATAATGGACCATAAAAGAATCCATTAATAATGCAACCTTCTAGATGTCCTAAATTTAGCAAGGGTATGACAAACTAGCATTTTTAGCTATCGATCATCCTGCAGGCACAAATTTATCATACACATAGACTGTTACACATAGACTCTATTTGTCTCTGCAACTGTGTCTAACGTAAGAGTGCCTCCTCTGTCAGCTTTTCCTTCTCCATAGTAAAATTTACTCTTATTTTATGCCAACTTGGGCCACGGAGTTAGTAGAGAGAAGTTCAAAGTGATTACATACAGCTAGTGTTAGTCTATAAAAAACTTCTCCTTTACCCATACAAGTGCAAAAGGCCTTGG
>JAOEHY010023935.1:0-55176 GCA_025447955.1 Psilopsiagon aurifrons
TGAGGCACTGGAATGGGTTGCCCAAGGAAGTTGTGAATGCTCCATCGCTGGCGGTGTTCAAGGCCAGGTTGGACAGAGATTTGGGTGGCATGGTTTAGTGTGAGGTGTCTCTGCCCATGGCAGGGGGGTTGGAACTAGATGATCTTATGGTCCTTTCCAACCCTAACTATTCTATGATTTAAAAATGCCCTGTTGAAGCAGCAGATTAAATAACATGGTAATAAATTTGTAGGAAAGATTATTCTTTTTAATTATGCCTGTCTTATTAAAAAGAGTGATGAATTAAGGTATTTTGAAAGCTGAACAAAGTGCTGTCTCAGTTAAAAACACGTCATCGCATAGTGAGAATCTTTCATTCAATTGCCTGCACTTTAGACACACCGTGTTTTTTGAAATTCGTTATATCTCTGAAAGTTTATTCTCTATTTCCTCTCCATTCCCTTCCCATTCCCCAAAGAAAAATTTTAACATGTTAAATTTTCTTAAGGTTTTGAGAGAAACATCTTACTTCAGATACTGCTAAGAATTCTTTAAGAATTTTCACAAGCCCATTTCCTGGAAATAAATTTACTCAATTTATCACTGAAGTTGATAAGAATGTGTGTGTTAGTTAAGTTTCATGTTTTGTGTAAAAGCAGAATTGTTGGATTAGAAAAAACTTTCTTAAAGTAATTAAGAAAATATGAAGATTTTCTTTGTTGTCATAATTTTTAAGTTAGAGCAGCTGTTTGATGCCCTTAACTAAAAAGCTTTGAAATCAGCAGATAATTTTTGAACTTGTAACAGTTTTTCTTTATTGTTTGAAAAACTTTTCTGACAAGAAAATTTGATTATCTGCTGGATTATTTTCTTATGTAATGGTGATGCATTTTTTTTTAATCAGAAGTTCTCCGTACCCCAGAAAATTTGTTATAATTGTGCTCTATGGTTAAAAAGAATTTGAAGGGAAAAAATACGAAAATATTTGACTGCATGAAAAGTGGAGGCAACTGTGTTTAACCGTGTAACTCTTGCTTCCACCACTTTGAACTTCAGAAAATGGGAGCAATGAACAACATGAAGATTGATCCTGGTATGCAGAATCTTTCACCTTTAGGTCACCAATTCAAATTCAGTCATCCCAAGCAGTGACCAAAAATTGTTACCATATGAAAGTTGTTTGTGAATTATACAGAATTTAAGTTATGATCTCTGTTCATTTTCTTTTTCATAAACATCATCATAAGCAGTGCTTTTGGCAGTCCCCCGAAAGAGAAGGTAAGATTAAAGCACTGTGACCTAGTAAACTTTTCACTGCTGGTCATGATCACTTCAGGAGAACATAGTAGCTGGAGAATTTTACACTGCTGATGTGGATTGTACTTATTTTCTGGATAAAGACAGAATGTCAGTAGTTTGTTGGGTTTTGGTTTTGTTTTTTTTGTTTAACTATAATATTAAAATTAAATAAAATTTGAATATTTCGAGGTGGATACTGACCCAGTGTGTTAGACTGCTGGTCTCATGGGTGCTGTGGCACATTAAATTGCATTCGAACAGAAGCCATTCATTGAATATGGAAGAAAACTAGTCTTCCTTTTGTTCTTAAGGAGGTTTATCAAATGATGAAGTGATCTCTTCTGTTTTTTTCAGTTTGCCAGGAAAAAATATATTTTGGTACTTACCAAATGGCTCCATCTAATCAGACTTGCATATTGCTAGTATAGTAGCTGTTTTCAGTCACAGGAATATAAAAAACCTTGGAAAAAAACACCCCAAACCAAAACCAATAAACAAACCAAAACCAGACAGGATCTGTAAAGAAAGACCTTTATTAAACCATGGTCATTTGCAGAGCATGAAGGATCTTTGCCAGCTGCCAAGCTGCTCAGCTGCTGACTTTGAAGAGAAATGTAGTATTTGGTCTGTTGGTCTGTAAAGTATTTGTGTGCCTAGGTTTCATAGCTGATGTTGAGACAAGATGCAGGGTGCTTAATTAAGCTTTCTCCAAGTCTCTTGCTTTAATAATTTTTCTTTTGAATGGCGATAAAGCAGCAAATGTAAGAAATAGCCATTTTGAAAGGTTATTTAAGGTACTGTATCGTAGCTCTTGTCTGTTAAGAAGAGAATGGTCTACTGATTCAGGCACTGGACTGGGGCTCTGGAGATCCATGATAAATTATGTAGTCATTCCCATAGGCATTTTATGTTACTTTGGATAAATGACTTAATCTCTCCATGACTCTGTTCTTCATGAGAAGATTAAGGATAATAGAAGTTCTTTGCATCAAAGGAGCATTGTGAAGAAAAATCCATTAATGACTGTGAGGCGTTTAGAAACTATTTTGCTAGTAGCTATATGAGTACACAGATAGGTTGAAGTTATCTATCTTCCTGGTGTTGGTTTAGTTTTTTTTTTTTTTTTTTTTTTTTTTTTTTTTTTTTTTTTTTTTTTTTTTTTTGTGTTAAAATTGATAATAGAATTAAACTCTTGTTTTCATGTTAATCTGAAGTTGTTGGTTTTCCTTGTTCAGTAATGCCCAAATTCTTCTTGACTGGAATTCCTGTAAACCTCCCTTAAAAGACTTTTTTATTCCTTTACATTTTTCCTAAGAACTGTAACGCAAGAGAGATTGTGAGCAGTAGTCCACTTAAGACAGCTTGGGTCTCCTACAGCTCTGATGGATGCACTGGGTAACTGCCAGGTGTTTCTTATGAAAGAGAAACAAATCTCACCAGGAATCTTCAAGTTCTCAGACAGTGAGCAGGTAGCAGGATTTGCCCTTAAGGATGTTTTAATAATACATTTGCTTATTAAACAAAAATCCAAGATTTTGACCTTTCTGAAATAGTTTGTTCTTGCTGGAACTTTACTTTTAATCACTGATCATTGTGACATTTTTTTGGCAACCTAAGGCTTGTGAATTAAGGCAGTGTCCTAGGTAAGTCTCCCATGGGACAAAACCAGGTCTTTACTACGGCAGTTTTTAAACTGTAACGCTGATGCATTCCTCCATTCCCTAATTGCACCTGGGAAGATCTGGTTCTTGTTGCAGCTAATAAGCTGTTCACCCAGTACTCTAAAATAACAAGACTGGTCACATTAAATTGCTTTTTCATGGCTCATGTTTTTTCTCACCCCACTACTCCAAATGAGAGAAATAATTTTATGGAGACCAGCACCATTACTCTTTATCTTTGGTGTGGAAAGATCTTAGGTTTGTTTTATATTGGGAGTGTTCTGAAACTTAAGTGTCACCTTTCTGCCACATTACAACATCATTAAAGCTCAAGAGGCTGTTCAGACATAAGTTTTTTTAGCTTCTGTTCTAATGGCTCCAGGGCAAGCAGTTTTAAACCTGATGGCCTTGTAAGATCACACAAAAGTAGGTGTAAAGAACAGTAGAGGATACTAAGCTTTGGGAACCAGTTTTGTTATTTCTAGTTTGCTTTGAAATAAAGTAATTTATAGTCAGCAAATTCAAACTATTAATAAGGAGACAATCACAGAGTAAGTTTTAGGTACAAATGCTGAGGACAATTTCCCACATCTCCTGGTGATGGTGGGCAAAGGCAGAGCCATCAAGCCTTGATCTCCTGGTTCACTTTCTCAAAGACACCATCCTATTTCATACATTTGTAGTGTGATGCTGTGATTGATTTGCCACCTTCTTGCTCTACATGACATTTTGTTGGCCCAACCATCAGGAAAGAGAAACTCAAATGCTCAGATGAAGTTTCAAGCGTGCAATCTTTTTAGGTCTTGTTAAGAAAGGACTTCCACTTAGTGGTACATTCCTCCTTTCCGGCTAAGCGCCATCTTTTTGCTTTTCTTCACGATCAAGTGTCTTGAATAAAGAAACAGCTTTCTGAAGATCCCTGTATTGCCCAGTGCGACTCATTTATCTTGATTTTTAAAAGTTTGAGTAAAGGACTGAAGGGAAGGTAAAATATGTGCTGTGTACTACTGCAGAAAAAAGTAAACTAATAAACTATTTTGAAAGCATCCTCTAGATTTTCACACATTTGGACAATGGGCTAATAACATCTATAATATAGCTGGGTTTGTAATGATACAACTGCAAATATGTATTAAGAATAAAGTTCTTATATGAATGCCTTGTCTACATTCCAGGGGATTGTAGGCAGCTTTGCACTCTCCTGTCACCGTAGGAATAGGGAGTATGTACGTGTATGTCCTGTATGTATGTGTATAGCACATGCATGTCCTTACCTTAACTTTCTCTGTGTTTTTTTTTTTCTGGTCCTCTTTCCTTAGCCTTCTCAATCCTCTCTTCTTTCCCCTCCTCTTTCCCTTCTTTCTTGTCTCAGTGACAGTGTTATTCTGTGAAATAACAATGCATCAACAGTGTTGCTGGCATTTTAAAATTGCTGAAGTCATTAGTATCACTCAGAAGTTGAAACATCGCAGTCCACTTACAGGTCAAATTCCAAAGGTTTTTAAAATTACTGTTATTGCAGTTGTAAATGAGGGTTTTAGCTGACACCTTTGTCAATTAATGTAGTTCACATTCTTGTAAAGCAGATGAGATCTGCATGAAATAATTATGTCTTCCTCTTGGTTTTTGAAACACAGAGAATGGAACTTACTAGTCCACTAAACACTGCATTTTCTAAATTTTTTACTACTGTAGTGCGAAAACCCATTATTTTTTAAAAGAAGACAGGAATTGTGGCCTCTTTATCTTTTCCTGTGCAGCACAAAAATGCGTTCAGTTTAATGGAATGCCATAATGCATTCCTAAACTGTCAGATTTCTAAATATGAGCCATACATCACGACAGTGCAGAACAATGTATTTTGTAGCAAAGCAGTTCTGTTAGGGTGAAAATATGTTAATCCTCCCTTGATCATCAGGGACCAATATGAATTTGCATTATTCTTTTAACCTTGAAGTGAGTGCGTGATATCCTTTTTGATTTTTTTTAAATCTCTTCAGCTGCAAACAGTATTTATTGTTTGACAATATTATTGACTCCATAGACATCAGTAATTGTTATTTGCACATATGCAAAGTATTAGAAATATCAGAGAATTTTTTGTTACGCCTTTTAATTTTATTTTTTTTTTCTCCAAGGGAATTCACTGGAGAATTAGGTTTTTTTTCTTGTAATTTGTATACATTTTGAATGAGAATACTAATTATTTTGTTGTATTCTGTAAAGTCTGGACATAAAGCTGCACACAGTCTCCGTTGCCCACAGATTGCACTGAACTGCAGTCTGGTGGTGTAAAAATCTGGCCAGAGATCTGTTATTCAGATTTATAGATTTTCGCACTGTCTCAAATGGAATTTCATAGTACGAATACCTGAAATTGCCATTCTGAAAATTTATTTTAACTTTCCAGGAAATTATCCTGTTAGGTGACTAGTGCTAATTGTATTATTACATATATTTTCCATTTCTGGGGAGGGATACGGAGAAAATAAGTAGTAGTAATGTAAAGTGATTGCAAGTGCTACAGTGGATAAAATAGGGTTTTTTTTAGTTGGAATTTTATCATTTGAAGCATGTCCAGATAGATCTCGTACTACAAAATGTGAAAGTATTTAGATTTTTGCTACTGGTTTGGACTGGATGAGATACACTCTCATCACATGAAGTGTTTGGGGTTTGGGGGGGGGGTGTGTTTGTTTGCTTTTTTTTTTATGAACATACATATAACTGAAAAGCTAAATAAAGATAAATATGGCTGTGGTACAGATTTAATATAGTGTAATATCTGCAGAGATTAACTGTAATAAAAAATGAAACAGAAGAGGCTCAGATGCCTATAAGAGTTGAAAGCACATTCCTCACTTCTGTGGCATTAGGTGCTGTATTGTTGTTATTGATTTGTTGCCTCCAACTGATCTTAAAATATAGCAACCAGTTTGAAACCAGAACCTTCGTAGTGTCTGTATGATTAATGACAATGAACTGCAGTTCAGTTTTTTTAAAATAGGCATGAATCCATTTTGATTTCATTTCTAATAATTAGATTTGGTTTCTTTTTAGTAAGAGTGAAGTCATTTATATTTTAGTGTTTGAAAAAAAATCATTTGCTTCTGAAAAGTCCAAGACTGGCCATTTAGAAAATAAAACTTAGTCCTTAGTAAGACTACAATGTTGACTCCTTCAAAGATAAACTTCTGCTTCTGCACCAGGATCATGTGTAAGCCTGGAGAAACTTCAAGCAGGTAGTTAAACTCTGCTTTAAAAAGTGCTGATTTGCTCCATTTCACAGTTGAAAAAGAAACAATAAAAAAATACTTGAAAGGACTTGAGTGCTAAGTTGCATTCATAATCCAGACTCCACTGTTAAGAAGGCAAGAGAAGTTTCCTTTTACTCTCAACTGTGGTTCCACAGATCTCATGTAAAGGAAATGGTGAAATCATGTGGTTTTGAACACAGAGGAGAACAGGAATATTTTATCAGTAGCCCACTATTAGGAGAGATCAAGAACAGTATGAAATTTCACCCTCTGCTTGTAGAAAGTCAGGTGTATCAGGAGAAGGATTCAGGGAAAACATGCTGGAAGCTGTTGAACCTAGTTATCTGAAAATATAGCTCATTTCCTTCTGCCTTTAATTTGGCATTTTGGAGTGTATTGGGACTGAGATGCTCAGAAGTGTTGCTCAGGCATCATATTGCAGACAGTGAAACAGGAGAGTCAGGTTCAATTCCTTTCTTTAACTGAAGAATTTTAACTGTGTTTCTTTCATTTCTCTAGGAATATCCTAATTTTAAAGCTTCAGAGTTATGTTTATATGTAGTACCTACTTTTCTTCCTCTCATCTTTCATGACAGAGATTCAACAGGAACCACAGAGGACTCCTTAGTGCCACAGATTTCACTAGTACTCAAAAATACACTGGGAGGGAATGGATGGAAAAAATCACGAATGACATGCAAGCTTAATGGAATGACTAGTAGTGATGTAAAAACAAATGGTTGATTTTGTAACATGGGATATTTAGGCTGGAAATCAGAAGTTTTCTAACCATCAGACCAGTGAGTTTCTGGAGCTCCTTTTTGATGGGAGTAGTGGGAGACATAATCTGATTTTAAGACAGAGCTTGGACATTCTTTTGGGACGAATGAAATTACGTGGTTGCCTGAGATGGCAGGTGACTGGACACAATGATCCCAAAGTACCCTTTCCCTCTTACCTTCTTAATTAGGAAAATACTTCATATTTTGTTACATTCTCCTGTTTCTCAGAAACATCTCACATGTAATTTGATGGTGGTATTTTTTATTACTTAAGAGAGTTTGGACATAGAAAAGAAAAACCTTTGTTGAGATTGCAGAAGTCTGGTAATGTGAACTGGAGAAGATTAAATAGCTGCATGGAGGGTAAGAAACAAGGAGGACACTGTTCACATTGAAGAGGCTGGAAGGGATGTATAAACAATTAAGGCAGTTTGTATAGCTGTTTTAATACTGATGTCAAGACTGATAAAGCATAGAGTAAGTGCTGTTTCATTGGATAGTGTAAATTTAGAAGGATTAGAAGGTGAGCAAAGACTTTTGCCCAGTTTGTTTACTTTTAAATCAATGTTGTATTTGTTAACCTTTTAGGATCTGTAAATTCTGTATCATTGGTACTAAAAAGACATTTGACTGTATTCTGACTTCATTTTTTTATTCAAAACAGGATTGTTTTTTTTAATTCATGGGAGTACAACTCATGTTGCAGTAAAATGAGTAGTCCAAAATATTGCTTTACGTTGGCATTACAGTTAAATGATTTCAAAACAGCATTTTTATTTTTTTAATTTTAATTTTAATATTTATTTTTTAATTTTTATACTATGCCATCAATAGTTCAAACTCAGAAGACAAATTTATGATCCTTAGTAGTAACTGATTCTTATGATGCCCTTTAGACAAGTTTTGCATTACTTTGTCTTGCACAAAACCTAGATACTAAAAGGATTTTCTGCTACAGATAGTAATATTACAGTCTTATGTGTTGTCCAAGTTTAAGGGACTCTTTGGAACATCGTGTTTATCCTAGCTTTGTTAATGTTAAATTTTCTGCTTTCATATGTTATGCTGCTTGTAACCCAGAGCCTTACTGGCAGTAAGACAAGAAGCATGTCATTCATAATCAAGGTGCTAAAATGAAGTTTTGTATACCATTATAAGGAGGTACTTTGCAACGGGTCATTAACTAGCTCTATGGCATGAAACCCCTGGAGGAAGGTCTTTAAGGTTACAGATTATAAGTAATTACGTAATTGCATAGTGCTGTAGAAATATGACCAAGGTTTTTAAATGTGGTTTCTCTGAATGCTTTGGGTGCTGGATGCCCACTCACTAGTGCCCGTGGCCTGATTTTCAGCAGTGTTAACTATGGGGAACCATTCCTTTCAGAGGCTCAGAAAGGAAGATGTGGTGATAGGGCATAAATTCACCTTGCATGAAGTTGCTTAGTCTTCAGGACTACAACAAAGCTGACACCTGCCAGACTCCTCGGCAGGAGTATTTGCTGCATAACTGATGTGCCACTGGAGATGTAGGCAATTAGCATCTCTGAAAATCATGATGTGTGTTACAAAAACAAAGGAATTGAAAAGTAAAGGCTACTTCTGAAATATTTGGCATTGGTAGAAATTGATTATGTGAATCTTTTTATTATATATAATTATTTGAATCTGATAATAAATAACATTTATTTCTCCATTGCTGATAATAGTTAATTTATCAAGAAAGAAGAGCTCTGAAAGGAACTGCTTTTTTAAAACATTGTGTGGTTTCAGTCCATTCTTTTTCCCTTAGAAAAATGATCTACCATTCCTGAAAGATAAGCAAAATATCATAGACATGGTATGTTTTGTACAGGTTTGGACATCATAAAATTGATTCTTTTATATGTGTGAGAGTGTGTATATTTATATGGGTTTTAATAAAGTGCATTCATCTTACCACCTAAAAACTTTCCAGGATATATTCTCCAGTGCTTAGTTCACTCTTGTGTTTTATTTAGTTTGTTAATTAGTTGGCAAGGATAAATTACACAAATATTTGACTCATAGTCATTGTAGCTATGCTTCCTTAAACTGTTTCTCTTTACCTATCAGACTGAGTAGGGTTATACTGCACAGTGTTATTACTTCAATGAATTATAACCTGCAGTGGGAATCCAGGTGTTGAAAGAAGTATTACGGATGATTCAGGAGACAATTCTTTCTCACTGTATTATGGCAAACCCATTGTCCCTTATGGGAAAAAGAATTTTGCAATTGGATTTGTTGCTTTTCAACTGAAATAAAATAACCTAAAGTCCTGTCAGCTGTAGCCTTGGCACAGTTTGCAAGAGGAGAGATGTTAACCTCAGTGTCCTGAGCAAATTCCAGTTTGAATAATTATGTCTTATATCCTTGTCATTCCCCCTGTAGCTTTAGTTGGATTAGCTATTAATTTCTTGTTGCAAACCTTTGTGTAGCATTTCCATGTGCTCTATAATAGTTTCCACATTTCACCCTGGAGCTAACTGTAATCATCGTTCTTTGTCCCCACATACAAGCACAGAATAATCAAGAAACTTTCTGCAGGCTCATAGAGAAGCTACAGTCAAAGGCCACCTGCATTGACTGAATTGAAACAAAATTCTAGATCCAGCACAATCTGAATTTAAAGCAGGGCATGAAATGGCTTTAGTGGCATGTGTACTGGGTAATCTGCTCCTGTACGTGGAGACAGTATAGACATTTATTCTCATCACTTTAGACATATCTGAGGCATGTAACACAGTTGATCATGAGATAGTACTTTCTTGCTTGAGAGAGGTATCAGGATCCAAAGTAATACACTAAAATGGCTGGTATTTTTCCCAGAGAAGCACGTTCAACAAGTAGTCAGGGCAGACCGCCTTTCTGTTCTTCTTTCTGGTGTCCTTCAAGGATCTGTTTTATTGTTAGCTGGTTGTGGCATCTACACTTGACTGCTGTGTGAACAGGTCAAATAGATGGTATGCTCCAGAAATATGTAGATCATATACAGTTTCTTTTGTACTTTGAGACCCATAACTATTCCAGTTTCACTGTAGTGGCAACTGATTGCAAGAAAGCAACACAGAAATGAATCACAGAATCATAGAATAGTTAGGGTTGGAAAGGATCTCAAGATCATCTAGTTCCAACCCTCCTGCTGTTGCCACGGATGCTTCACACTAGACCATGTAGCCCAAAGTTCTGTCCAACCTGGCCCTGAACACTGCCAGGGATGGAGTATTCACCACTTCTTTAGGCAGCCCATTCCAGTGTCTCACCACCCCCACAGTGAAGAAATTATACCTAACCTGAACTTCCCCTGTTTAAGTTTGAACCCATTACCTCTTATTCTGCCACTACAGTCCCTAATGAAGAGTCCATCTCCAGCATCCTTGCAGGCCCCCTTCGGATGCTGGAATGCTGCTCTGAGGTCTCCATGCAGCCTTCTCTTCTCCAGGCTGAACAGCCCCAACTTTCTCATCCTGTCTTCATACAGGAGGTGCTACAGCCCCCTTATCATCCTTGTGACCCCCATCTGGACTTTCTTCAACAGCTCCATGTCCTTCTTATGTTGAGAACACCAAAACTGCACACAATACTTCAAGTGGGGTCTCGCAAGAACAGAATAGAGGGGCAGGATCGCCTCCTTCTGCCTGCTGGTCGTGTTCCTTTTGATACGGCCCAGTATATGGTTGGCAAATGAGCTGAAGCAGAATAGGTTGAAACTGGACCCGAATGAGGCAGAGTTGGCACTGTCAAAAAGAAAATGAGTTTTGATGCCCACTATTGGTAGCTTCTGGTGAAAGTTATACATTGGTTTTGATCAGTGCATTCTGTAATTGGGGAATATTTCTGTATTCTTTTTTGACACTAGAGCTTCCTCATCTGGTACATGGAACAGTCCATTGAGTAAGTCAGCCTCATCCTGATGCATGTTGAACTGGATGCAGTTATTTGTGCATTTACTACTTCTCCCTTGGATGATAGGAACACAGTATGTATACATGGGCATAAATTTCTTACTGGGGAGGGAAAGTTATCAAATACAAAAGGTCACAGCAACTCAGACTACCATGAGCGCATGAGACTGCCTTACATTGGCTTTTCAGAGAATTAGGTTTAACTTCAGTCTCTGCTCTTATCTTAAAGACTTCCTGGCCTGGGCCCAAATATCTAAAAGGCCATCTCAAACCCCAGTGCTTGATAGCTTCACTGCTGGAAGCTCTCCAGTAGATTTCTTCACAGTAAATATAAGGCTTATCTATAGGAGAGAGCATACAGCAGTACGATTTGCATCAGTCTCTGACTTAATTGTCAAAGAATCTGATGACTATCAAAATATTGCCTTATTTCTCTGTGTGATGCAGATTTCTTGGACTTGCTTCCATCTTGATAGTTACACAAAAAACAGCCATAGTGGAACAAAAAGCGCTTTCCAGCTAGGATGTTTAGTTACTCTTTCCTCTAGTTTCCTTTAGTTACGTCCTTTCCTTGAGAAAGGATGAAAAATACATATTTATGTGCTTCTGTGTTTGTAAAGATCTCTAGCTTTAGAAATTAGTACAGCTCAAACGACTACAGTGAAAATATACCAGCTTAAAACAGATGAACATATAGATGGGCAATCATCATTACAAGAATTTGGTGGATTATATGGTTTCTAAGCTTTTCTTCTAAAGAAGCTGCTTAGACTACTTGTTCTGTTGTAAATTACAGACATAGATAACTGTGATAGCTACACTGAAGCTGAATACTAAAATAATGACACAAGTGTTATGACATTTTTTAAAAAAATATTATTCCTTGCTGTTAACCAACAGCCAGAGATGCTGTCTGCTGAACAATAGAAAGCCTGGTTTATTTGTGTACAACGCTGGACATTGATCTTGGGTTTGATACTTTTCGTTCTTCATAATTTTGTTTAGTTTACAAAAGCATGCTCTACTCTTTGTTATTCTCTGACTGATGCTAATATTACTTCTTTTGGAGAACTTTAAAATGCAGAATCTAGTAGAGTGGGTTTTTTATATGTGCCTCTCTACATAAAAATATTCGGCTTATTTCCGGAATTTACATCTCTCAATTTAGTTTATTAGTGAGATTACTTGTAATGCTTTTTAATTCAAAAATGTGATGGAAAAGAAAGACAGATACTTATTTTTCACATTTTAATTGTATTAATTTGTTAGATTCAACAGCACAAAGTATTAGATTGCAGTGTGTTTATTAGTAAAAACTATTAGTTGATAAATTTATTCAATATAATACAATAATTTTTTCTAGTCCAAACTCCTTTTCTACTGATACATTTGTATTCATGCAGATAGATGAACTTAATGAATCACAAAGGAAAAAAAGTATAAACCTGAATCTTCATGCAGAATTTGGATGCCTGTCTCATGACTGTTTTGCTCTGAGTTATTTGATTTCAGCAGCTGGAAAAGCTTTCTGGGTTTCCTATGTTCTAGACTTTGGTAGTAAGAATAAACTCAGAACAAAACAATTTAAGACTTTGAAATCTTTGATGTGGAGTCTAAATTGTTAATTGTGTGCCACATCTCCTTAAAGCATATTCTTTGGTGTCAATTATTTAATTAAAAAAAATTTTTAGATGGAGCAAGTTTATTTTCTTTCATTTTTATGAGGGACATATGTAACAGAATAGAAGAAGGTATAATATCCAAAATAGAATTTAACCTTCTATATCAGAAATATATTCAGTTGTCAAGGAGTACTTTGGAGCTAAGTGGGTCTGGATGTTTCTTCAGCATGAAATTTTTGGCATTACTCCATTCATGTCAATAAAATTACTCTTGGCTTTCATTAACAAACATTACAGAAGCATCATGCCTTTTCAATCCTCTTGAGTTTCCACTAGGATGCCTTTGAATTTTAACCACAGTGTAGTCTATTCATCCATTATTTTGATAGTTTCTTACTTCTTATGTTACTGCAACTGTTTAAAAGCCTTAACTAGGGTGGGGAGTTGTTCTGGTTTTGTGTTTAAGATGACACTGTATAAAACAAATGGTAGTCTCAGCCAGCTGGTCTTCTGAGTTAAATACACTTGTAGCCATTATTTTCAAACAGTTGTTCATGAAGGCATGAGATTATCTCAGGACTCTGACATGTGCAGTCAAGGACTCTAAGAATGAGCAATTTACATCCTTGCAGGTATAGCAAGAATAATATACTTGTGCTTCTATGGCTAGGATTAGTCTTCTCCTGCTCAGCCATTGTGCTATTCCTGTTTCACAACAGCCGCTCTGCCTTTCACAGTGCCAGGATTGGGGCTGCGCCTCACCTTCTGTTGAGCTCCCATCAGCGAAGTGGAAGGTGAAAAGCAGTTGCTTATTGCAGTTTAAACCTTCATCTTTGTTTAGACTCTGTATATACTAGGGTTACTGCCCTAGCACAGTGGTAGGTACTGTTCATCGTGCCGTTTCATAACGGCGCTGAACTTTCTAACACAGTTTTCACAGTTCAGACAAAAGCCACATTCACAATGATGTTTGGCCTTTTCTTGAGGACTTCTTGTTTCTTTGCTTAGGAATATTTGCATGTTCAAATGCAAAAAGAGGAGATCAGCAGTAATAAGATAGACCTCTGTCTGATACATGTACACAGTTATCCGTTCAGCGTGTGCTCTGTACCATGTGGAAGTCAGTGGAGACTGGTATTACATCCAGTGTACTGGTAGGAAGTTGGCTTCGCTGCTCCAGCAGGTATCTCTTCTCACAAAAACAGGGGCACTGTTTGTTTTCATAAAAGTCTCTGAAACATTGCAGCTATCATGCCAGTTTATTGAAGTACCAGTTGTAATTCTGGGTTTGCAACTGCAGCATTTTGGGAGCAGGCTGAGCAGCACATCAGCCTTGCCTGCCTCCAGGGTGGGGCAGAGGGACCAGGAGCTATTTATAGCTGCTGCTGGCTGCACATTGGTCAGGTTGCGCAGTCATGCAGGCATTTGCAGGGGCTCGGCAGGGGCTGTATTAAAGGTTTATCAGCCCTGGATTTCTGTTTTATTTATCTATTCTTTTTTTCTCCAAATTCCTTCATTAGATTTTTGTGGGTTTGAGGCAGACTGTAAATAAATGGGTTTGTTTCTTCTAAATATGTTCATCAGAGGAATAAAGAAGTGAAGGGCCACCTGGAGTTAAGATTTTAATATTTCAGTTGTTACAAACCAAATCCAAAACCAGTATTTTTTTTCCCCGGCATATTTGGTGTGAAAATGTTTAGTTGAGCAGATGGAGTCACAGCTGGTAGTGTACATGTTTATCGGGATAGTTGGCATTTAACTGCATCCAAAACTGATGTCAGGCTCAAAGATGCTAAAAAGCAGGAATGACTGGAAGCTGAGGTGATACTTCATCTGATCAACTAGGAGCAAATTTCTTTAATTTTTAGTACATTGGCCTTGTAAGAATAGCTTTAGTCTAGCAGGCAGTTAAATATTTAAAACTAAAATTAAGAAGTATGTAAAAATAGGTAAACATTTGCTTTAATAAATAGCCTGAGGAATGCAGCACATAACCCAGAACATACTGATGTTTAAGGCCTAGTTAGCAAATAACAGGCATCTGCTGATGTTTAATTATCATGTATGCTTTGCTGGCAAATTTCAGAATCTGCATAGTTCATATTTACTAACACTGTCTCTTGTTTCACACATAAGAACGTTCAGCTGAAAGTCTGAGAGAGGAGAGGGCACATGAATAATGCTGAAGAACCAAATAACCAGAGCAGATACGTGTAGACAATAATGATTTTACAGTTGTGTCTAATGCACGCAGTGAGATCTATGTCCCATTGTGCTAGGCACTGCACAAACAGTGGGGAAGAGTCCCTCTGCCTGGGAATCTAAAGGAAGAAGACAGATTCAGATGCTGAAAACTGAATTTCAAACAGTGATTTCAGCTTAAAGCTCTTTAGCACAATCTCAGTATGAGCAAGGGACAGAAGTATACTCGTTCTGTGGGCCAGGCCATTCAGCAGTCTTAAAAAAATGTGGGATATTACTCTTTTTAAGTTAATAATATTGCATAAGTATATATCAGGATTGAATTTGGACCCCTAATTTCAGCAGCACTTCTAGAATTATTTTTCCTAGTACAACTGTTCTTCCTCTGCAACTTTCTCCCAAATATCACAGGTGCATCTTGGACTCTGAAAAAAACTGGATTGTGTTTCTCTCATGTCCAAAATACACCACATTTGATAGTACTGGCATGATAGAGATCTGTTCCAGTGGCATTCCAGTACAGATGGGGTAACATACAGGAAGAGAGATTTATTCGTGTATATTTCTATGCTCTAGGCAGCAAAGAAATTTTGCCTAATTTTTGGCATGTGATGTTGTGAAGCAGACTCTGTTGCTTGTTGTCACTGCACAGGTAGCAGAAAAAAAGTGTCTCCTCAGGCATATAAAAAATAGCTTCATTATAAATGACAATCTAAGGGAAACCAGCTGCATTACTAGATGACCAGTGATGCCTGTCACCTTTTTGCCAGTGGGTTGTGAGTGCAGAGTGTACTAAAATATAACAGTGCCTCAATAACAAAATAACAGCGCCTCAATAATAAAATAACAGCGTGTGGCACTGTGCAAACTGAGCTATATTGCTTACCTTAGGGCATCCTTAGAGTCTGGTATAATACCAAAAGCCCTCCTTAGCTGTCATCTCCTGGGGCCTGTTCCAATTTCCATCATAGTCCAGCCTGGGAAACATGAAAAAGTGCCAGAAAGGCATCCTAATCCTACATTTCACTGAACTGTGGTTCTTAAAAACATGAGCTTGGACAGATTTCAAGTGCCATGTTTTTTCCTTGCTGAAAAAGATACATAATAAAATAATTATGTAGCAGCATTTAGAGAAGTTCCAATCATAGACTGTACTTGAAAAAAAACCTAGTCAACCATTCGAATTTATGATGTACCTTTTTAAAGCACAGTGATGTAAATTTTTAAAGCACATATTCACTCATGCACTCCAATGCAGTCACCCAACAGCAGGGCAGTGACATAAAATTAAGTTATAATTATGCAAGCTTAATGATGGTGAACCAACAGTACTTTATGAGATAAACAACCATGGTGTTTTGTAAGCCAGTGGGTTTGTTACATATATTTAACTTATGATAATTCCACAGGATGGAAATACTATTTCTGTAATAGAGTGTGTGGAGATATGTGGAACGCCCTGCACGGGTTCAGTCCCTTAAATGGGATTCTGCCCTAGCTATGTCCAGATTCTTCTGGGGACATGCGAGTCAGTAAACTTGCTCTTGTCTCACCTTTTAGCATTCTAATGCTGTCTTAGAGCTTTACTAACTGTATTGGACCATGCCACCAGAACAGCAGGATTTATCCTTTTCAGTAAGGTATCTAGATCAGAATTGTATTCTAAAGTAGCAGATAACAGAGACAGTAAAAATTGTATCAATTATATAAATTAGGAAAACAATCATATTTTCATTTTGTTCTATAAAAGGTGGAAATATTGGACTGCTAGTGAGAAAAACAGATGAGAGCAGTAGAAGGTTCAGCTGTTATCAGCAGAGAAACAATAAAAAGCCTTACATAATCTATTCGTTATGAAAATTAAAATTTAATACAGCAACACATAAAGAAATGATTATGAATGTGTTCTGAGGAAGAAAATGCTTTTTACAAATGTATACTTATCCATGACTTACTGTGGGGACATGAATGAGACAACAATGGGCTGTAGCTTGAAAAAAACCCAACAGTTAAAGTCAGTGAATAAAGGAGACCAGTCTGCTAGTTAAGAGTGTTAATGTATATCTGAAAATATTGCTGATAAAACAGAAACTGCACATTTTTCTCCTGTTGCTTGAAACTTGAGACACTGTTGTCTCCATGTGCTTTGCTTTCTTCAAAGCAACCAGAATTTGAGAGTAATGCAGGAGATACAGGCAAATGCAGGTTAGAGTTAACTGTGTACTGCTGCCTTCACATTTTGACCTGCTTATGAAAGCAAGCCTGTGGCTAGTTTGCAGTGTGTTTACTTGTGTTTTGGGAAGCCAAAATCATTGACAGTTTTAGGAAATTTGATCTTTCATATTACCGTTTCATTTGTTTATTATATTAATTCGTAGTCCTGCTTATTCACTTTAGACTAATGAGTGTTTCTTATAGTCCATTTTATTGGGCTGAATTTCAAATACAGTATCTCTTGCGGTGGTTGGACATGTCAGCACACTCAGTTGTGATGTAAAATATATCCATCTACAAAAAATTAAATGTTAACAGTTGTTTGAGTAAGTTGGGACGAAATTGAAGGAAGCTTCTTCTGGACCCTGGTTAGGATAGTTTGTTTTGGTTTGATAAACAAAGATTTTTATGATACTAAACAACCTTTTCACAAACTACCAATCATGGCATGATAGATTCATTCATTTTTAGATTCTGGAACCAGTTGCTCCTATCTACTGCTGCTGCAATTAGAAAATCAGCCTGTTAAAATATAATGAATTTAATAAATGTTGCGCTTTCAGATTTAGGTATTTATTCTCTACTAGGCATGGTAGGACTTATAGCTAATATGAGGTTGGGGTTTTTTTTAAAAAAAAGCTAAATAATAATAATTAATAAATCAAAGGTATGCCTTGTATTACAAAGCAGGTCTTTTTCATGGGCTTCAAGTTGTTGTCTCTGGGAGAAGAAAAATTGCTGGTGGGTATAGAGAAGCAAGGATAATCTCACCACCTCGCACACTGTTGCTAAATACAAACAGCAGTAAAAGTCTTATCTTGGCAGAAATGTTCTTATTAAAGATACAGTTGGTCAGTGGATGACCTTTTTGTTTAATCCAATAATTGCATTGTTTTCACAGATATGCCTTGTAGGATTCTTGTCTGAAGTACAGGAAAATCCCTGGGAAAATGCAATGTACTCATTATTTTCTAATCTTCAAATGCATCATAAATAAGGGTGAGAATTATTATCAAACATTGCAGTAGGAATCTCTTGTGGAGGGATATCAAGTGTTACTGAAGATATGAAAGGAAATCATTGGCAGAGTGGAGGACAGAATCCAAACATCTCAACTTTTAGTTCTGTTTCTTAATCACTGAATCATACTAATTACTTAGTATGAGCTTTGTTGCAAATTTATGATGTAATTACTTTTTCTTACAGCACTGACTGGCTAAACTACACACTTAACTGAATTTGCTAAACTGTTAGAAATGAGAAACAGATTTGGCTGATATATTTTTCGTATTTTGGGTAAACATCTGGTAATGCCATGCATTTTCTTTCAGCAAAAATGCCTTCATTTCTGTTCCTATTTTTCTGTCTTAATTTTGTTCTCTGTATTTTTTTATCACCTGTTCTGAATAGTCTATCTATTTCATCTTTCAGATAATGGGTAAGAGCAGCCAACATCAAGCCAAGATCAGAAAGGAGAAAGTTATGTGCACAGCCAAAGTAGCATTATTCCCTCTGTCACTGCATTGATGTTGGCTGATGTTCTACTCAAAGGGCAGATTCTCCAAGGGAAACTTTCAGTGCTTTAACAGACTTCAGGGGCATCCTGGCCATTTCTGAGCTGCAGCTGGTGTGCTGTACAGGAAAAGGGAATTGTAATTTTCTTGGACGTATTCCACCTCTCTGCACCACCAGAAAACCCTATGTTTCAGTAACCTAAGGCAGTAAGAAGAGGGAAGGAGTGAGACAGTATTCACTTCCTCGAGATGTATTACTTTAAACTTGCCTTCAGCAGAATTATGTCTATCAGAGGGCTGTCCAGAAAGTAGCTTTGTAAAAACACCTATGTTTGAGGTATGCATGGGGTTTTGAGTGTCTTAAAGGAGACAGAGTTCAGGTTTTGTTTTATACTACTTACTTCACTTCCGTCTCCTCCCACTGTCGTTTCTACGTCTTACCTGTTCACTATGGGAATTCTAGTGTCAGGCTTCCTAGGCATCAGTTCTCTCTCACTCAAATTTGTCTCCTACCTAAAAGACTGTTTAGTGACTCCTCCCCTAAACATTTTAAGGATCTTAAGATATGTGCATTTTGCCTCACCTAAGTGAGGAGAAATGAAAATGTCTAGCTTGTTTAGCAAGATAAATGCAGAAAGGAAATGCTTGTGAGTTAATGTATGCATCTCATTCCAGAGCAATCTTCTAGTAAAAAAAGGAGAAAATCCCCTCATATTTTGCATCTTGATATCCTGACCACATAACGTTATCTGCAATGTAGTTAACAGAGAATTAAATTTTGTGACCCAAAGATCTCTTTCCAGTCGTAGAAGCATGATGATTTGTTAGATAGAATTTATTTACTGACTGCAAGAAATTCCAAAAATTGAGCAAGGTAATACCAAATAGAGGAAGGACAGAAAGGGGTATGATCTCAGCTACTCCTCAGTCTAAGTTCTTCAGCTAAAATACTTGCGCCTTCCAAAATGCAGACAAGTTCCATTCCAGAGATGGAAAACCAGTATATGACATAAGATTCCTCATTTTTAGTTCCTTTAGTTTTCAAATGGAGAGAGAATCCCTTTCAGTCTGAGAGAAGGCTAAAGAAAGTCAAAACCCAATTAGGTAACAATAATGAGAAACAAAGACCTAGGATGAGTGTCAAGTAAGACTTTTTACCAGATAGCTCGCTAGAGACTAAAGAAGGGAATCAGCAGAATGGGCAGTCCTTAGCTGGCAGAGGAAACCAGAGCTTGCTGGGGGAGATAGTTTTCCAGAGGGAAGGTAATACATGTCCCTTAAGGGTCACTTTCAAATAAATTTAGGTGTCAGATAACACAATCAACTTACATTTGGTATGACATACTAGAAAAGTCAAGTTTAAGGAATGCCTCTCTTAAAATATTCTGTTTCCTCTAACGCAAAACTAAAATAAACTCAGTATATCTATATTCTCTAAAAGGAGGATCTTAAATGTTCCGTGGTTTTATTTCCCTCCTTCCCAGCATCAGAGTAGTATATTTAATAGATTTTTTCTATGGTTTCTAATTCTTTTCTTCATTTTAAGTCTATTTTACTTCATAGATAATTTTTATTAGTTATCACAGTGAAATAACTTTATTCCCAATGATATCTCGAGAACGTTATGCTCAAGTATCAGAGAGCTTCAATCATAATGAGGCCATTTTTCTGATGCAACCATCCATCATTATACAAATACAGAAATTTAAGGGGTGTAACAACATGATTGCTTCTTCAAATGTTTGCATAATATGCAACTTTTTGAATTAATAGTGCAAATATTTTTAATAATTTTGGTTTTGGTATAGTATCTGAACCTGCACTATGAGACGGGAGACTAAATGGTCTTATTTTGTAAAATAGGCTTGTGGAGGGAGACAAGAAACATGCACTTTCTGCTACAAAGGAGTTACACATTTCATGGAGTACCACAAAGAGCTGACATATGGGTGTCACTTTCTCTATTCAGTTATTTGAACCTTCTAAGTGTCTCTGTGGCTCTGCCTTGTCCTATTCATGTTTCTTGTAATGCAGAAACCTTGTCTGGGATGTTACAGCTGTGACCAGTCTTTTTTTCTTGAGGCTAAAGAGTGAATGGCAGTGTCAAGAGAAGTTCAGAAAATTTTTATTTCATTCCTCATAGCATTCTGGAGACATTGAGGAGAAAATGTGAATAGTTAATTAGAAGTGAATAACCAGATCTGTGTAAGTGTTTAGTTAGTTCGGCTTGTGACTCATGTCTGCTGTGTGCAAACAACTGAAGACTCATCTTTCAAGAGGTGAACTGGTATTTTAAGAGTTGGGCTTTTTTTTATGAGACTCACAGAACAAAGGAATCTGACAATTGAATTCCATCTTGAATATCTTCCATTCCCCCCAAGAAGAAAGATGAGAGAACTAAAGATTGCTCTGAATCTTTAAATGAACTCAGTCAAGCAGTTCTCAAGGGTGGTAGCCTTGTTATCTCTAGACAGTGTCTTCTTACATGCCATGTATTCTGAATTAATAAAACGATAGCCTGCTACTTCAGGAATGTTCCTGTGTCTGTACTTACTCCCTTCTGAGTCTGAATGTCAGTTATTACCTTTGGTTTCTTCAGCTTACTCAGAATAAAAACCTGTAAGATGAAGACTGCAGAAGGGAAATTTCACATTACAAAAATTTGTACTGTTGATTTAATAAAACTAGCTGTGTACGATATTTTAACTATTGAATTAAATTGAAAATATTACTGTCTTATAATCAGAGGGCCTTATTATGATCTTGGCATTTTGTTTCATACCTTGTTGGGAACAGAATGTCATGCTGCCAGAATCTATTGTCTACACAGTAGCATAGAGGTCAGCCCTGGAGGTCTGATTAGAACTTGTAAAAAAGCGAGTGCCCTCAAAACTACCAGTCATATCCTCCAGGATTTTGTCATGAAAACTTAGACAACACATTCCACATTTTCTTAAAGGATATTTTCAAACCATATTTATAGTATTTTGCTTTATGCAATTCCACATCCAAAAAAAATCTGCGTAGTCAAGGAAATGAAGAAGAGAATTCATTTGATCACACATTTGTGGAGTGTGAACTAAGGAATCACAAAGACATGCTTAAGATGCAATACTAACCCCTAAGATTTCGTGGCATGGATCTGTACTTACAATTGATACTTATGCTGGTGACATATGTTGTATATATCCATTGTAACTATTATAAAAGAAACAGCCTTAGTGTAACTTCAACTGGGCCTGATCAAAATAGGCTTGATTAAAATCCAGGTAACTCTTGTGGTTAAACCTCAGTGGTTTAAGACCAGGTTTGTTTGGGTTTGGGTTTTTTTTTGGCAATTTTTTTGTGTGTGTGTGTTTGGGTTTTGGTTTGTTTTTTTTTTTTTTTGTGGTGGTGAGTTTGTGTCTTTTTGTGTCTTTTAACTATATTGACTTACTGTGCCCTGTCTCAGGTAAATAATTGATTCACATTAGCTCAGAATCTTACTTATTAAGAGTTGTATGAGGGTGAATTTGGCTATAAAGTATCACTTATTCCTGGAAGCATAAGTATCGAATCACTGATTCAACAATTTCTGAGATAGTTTGTATTAGAATCAGCATTTCAGCAAAGTAAAAACGTTTATTAAGAAAAAAGGGTGTTTTGGAGTTTATTCATTTTTTCATTTATTTTTTGCCCATGTTAATCTGGGAGAGATTGTAAGTGTAAATCATCTTTCTCTTTGTGTATTCATTCCCAGTTAATTTGTTGAAATACAAAGCTAAAGACTCTTTTTGGAGCAGCTCATACTTCAGCATATTGAAAATTTTCTGAAATGAGAGATTTTAAAAATGCAGCGTCTTTCAGGAGGCAGGGAGGGAAAGAATCTTGCCAAATATTCATTGTTTTGAAGAATTGCCGAATGATTTATGGAGTATCATTCAAACTGATTTCATTGTTGATGCTGAGCAGATCACATCCTGAATTTATTGCAGATTGGGCTAGATTAATCTGCAGGCCAGCATTTCGCAGCTACAATCTTTGCTGATTCAATTCCTTTCTTTTTTTCATCTGTCTTGCCCCTCTTCCATTGCCACTTTCCCGTTCCCCTTCCTCTTTCCCTTTCATTTTCAACTTCAAAACAAAGTGGATTAGTTTTGATTTCATTCAGAGAGGTAATGGAAGTCCAATTTTTCTTTCTAAAGATTCCTGCTAAAAACAGGACAGTGCTTGGAGTTCCTTTGGGTTTAATCAAAGGTCTTGCACTTGCCGGAGCAGGAGATGAAGAAAGTATGTAAGTTCAGTTCAGTGAGCTATTGAGAAATTGGTTGCAGTTTTCAGGAGCAATAAAGATTTAGTGTGGATAGATCCTGAGATGAAGCTTTGAGTTATCATATGGCATATCACTCATTAGTGATTAAGCCTCAAAGTCTTTGAAACAGTTCCCATTTCATGGAAAATAAAGAATATATTGTGTACTTCCACCCCTTCAGCTTTCTTTGTATGTTCAGTCCTGTTTTCTTGTCTCTGTTTTAAAACAATATCTTTAGAAAGCTTCTCTCTCACTCTGTCTCTTTATGCTGTGTGAAATGAGATCCTATTTCCTAAAAAAAAATCCTTTACAACTTTCATAGGAAAAAATGATGAAATCTAAGATCTGTGAAAGGGTTTTCAACATTTTCATATGAATACAAAGAATTTTCATCCTCTTAAAAAAAAATATTCTCCTTCCCATCTGTCGAAGTGCATAAACATACTTTCCAGAAAGCATATACTTGATGGTAGTCACCAGAAAACTAGTAAGAAACTATGTGTGTGTTTTCATAGCAGTAATTGTACAGTGTTTCCTACAGTTGACTATCATGACATTTCATTTGCACTTATAATCTGGCTGTGCCTAGCAAAACTTAATGAAGTTTACATATTTAATGTTACTGCTGGTATTTTAAATTTGATACCTTGATGCATATAGATTTTCTTCTGTCTTGCTTATAATATTGGAAGCTTAGAGAAATCTTGAAAATTTATCACATTTGAAGTGTTTAAGTAATGTGAAGACACTTCAATGCATTTGCATTGTAAAAAACCACTTGTTTTTCCGTCGTGGGGTTTTTTTCTTTTTTTGATGGATTTTGTGGTTTCGGTTTTTTGTTTGTTTTTTTTGAGTTTTGTGGGTTTTTTTTTCTCACAGTGTTGTGCTGAAACCTAGATGCCATCCAGAATTAAGAAAGTAGGAATGATCATTTAACCTGCTGTGTGTTCCCATGCAAACAACTGTGTTCTGGTCTAAAAGCACACATGCCTTCAACAAGTGTGTCACCAGAAGAAGGCAGAGAGTAGGAGCATGGCCCACTTGCCAGCCCAAGATCTGGGCCTCCTGTTCCTGCCCTTCTGTTTGCGCATGGGCGTAGCCAGACCCCTGAACTGCTGCATGCTCTGAAGGCTGACTAAACATTCCAGTTCTTCCTTGTTCTCCTCTTTTTCACCTATTTATGCTACTCAGTCAAAACAAAGTATTTGAGCAAAAGTTCTGGCAAGTATAAAAATCCAAATCTTTAACCCCAGCCTCAAAGCCTGGAAGGAGAGAGGAAAATGTTGACATGCAGAGAGGTATCAGAGTCACAGTATTGCTTAGGAGAACTGCTGGGCTATTTCCAGATTCCTCTTTGTTTAAGACTATGTCGGTATTTGAAATCTAGATAACGTAAATAGAATTTGTGAACTGATACCACACAGTGTTTCCCATGTTAAGGGTTAATTATTACGTGTCTTTCTTTGTACCATATGATGGACTTTTGTTTGCCCTAAAATACCTCTCCTTTCAACAGCTCTGCTCATGAGAAATATAACTAGACCAAGTCAATGAAAATTTGTGTTTATTTTTAATATTTCTTTTAAAAAACTTCTGGTAATTTATTTTTTCCTCTTCTATACTCTCTGTACTATGAAGAAAGATTTTCTCTCTGTACTTAGTTGCTCTGCTTAATTTACAATCAAGTATGACTATGGATGCATATACTTCTCAAATGACAAAAGGTTAAATCGCTTGTTGCTGCAGGATCAATGCCAAGCATCTGCAAGTAAAACTGGTTTTATGAAGCCAAAGCTGCCTTAATCATGTTTAGTTTCATGATAATTCTAGCCTAGATATGGGTACAGGTAGAACCAAGAAAGAGCGAAGTCTACTAGGTTTATACTTAATTAAGCATTTACATTCAATCTCTTTAATTTTTGCCTAAAATTTTTCATGCTGATGGGATTTCTTGTTTTTGCTTAGTAGTTTGTGGAAGAAGAAAACTAGACTTTTGAAATTAAATATAAATCTTTTGTACTAAATGGAAAGTGAAAGGGTGGAATGTTTTTTCATTACTTACTTATGTAGCCATATTTATTTGAACTATATTTGCAGCAAAGTAACCAAGAATAGTAAGTTGAAATTTTGGCAAAGAAATAATTATTATTGATTCAGTTTTGATCTGGCAAAATCTTAAGTCTTTGAATGGTACATATTTTGCATGCACCTTTTATGGAGGTCTGCCTTACTGGATGGTACGTAGATGTTCACAAGCATTCATGTTGTTGAATTCTGGCAAAGAGAGGATAATGGAAAATTTTAAATACTGCACGTGTGTTACCATGCCCTTTATATTGTTTATATAATATTAAACACACTTTAGGGACTACGGGAAACAATCATTACTGTAATTGAAATAGTTATTCCATTGCTGTTGCCTTTACCATGCACTACTGGTAATATCAATGCCTGGATATACCACTGGCATTACTGATTATTAATGGTACAATAAGAAAGGGAGTTCTGCCAGTAAATTATAAATATGCAGAGAAATGGAATACGAGTCCTTGTAGCATACTTGTGGTATACAGTTTTGGAAGGTATGCCCTTATTGGAACTAGCTTTAAATGATTCTTTATGCCTTTATGCTTTTTGCCATTTTAATATTTTTCTAGATGTTTTTATTCTTTTTCTGCTTGTCACCCATCTTTTCCTGGCTTACTCTTCAATTCTTACTGCAAAACTCGTGATAAGACTGAACATTATTCGTGATGTCACAAATCAACTGTATGATTTTCCTGTAGAACTGAGTCCTGCTAACCAAGATGGAAATAGAAATAGCCTATCTTGTTTCATACATCTATTTTTGATAAAGGAAGAGAATGACAAGGAATGATGTACAAAGCAAAGGAAAGTAGATATAATTTTGGGGTTTTTTTTTTGCTATAAATGTGCTTTGTTAAACCCATGGAATCACAGAATTGTTCACATTATTTTTGGAAGTGTACTTAAAATTATGTCTCATCTACAGGGCCATATAAAACTTTGCTACCAAACTAGCTGAAAGACTGCCATTATCAAGGGTTTTTTTTGCATTTTTTTCTCTTTCTTTTAGAAGATAATTGAAAAGCTCCCATCAGACTTCAGGCTGACTACATTGGTCATTAGATATATGTATAAAAATGGGTTCTCTAAACCAAAAAGCTTTTACTTTTAGTGACAATGGCATGCTTTGCCAAGGACAAGGTGAAATGCTAATGCCCTGTTTACCACTCACTCCAGCGTAATATGTGGTGAAGTAGAAAAATGTCCTTACTCTGAAGGACAGCTTTATGATTCTCATTTCTGAAACTTCTGGAATAATTAGGACATGCTCATTTATTGTGCCAATTTACAATGGTTCTATCTGGAAAACAATACAGATTCTTTAAATTTCTTTCTACTATTTTTAATGAAAATCTGTATCTTCTGTTTCAACAAACATTTCCCATGTCTTCTTTCTTAAACCTC
Organism: Psilopsiagon aurifrons; assembly: GCA_025447955.1. Taxonomy (NCBI): domain Eukaryota; kingdom Metazoa; phylum Chordata; class Aves; order Psittaciformes; family Psittacidae; genus Psilopsiagon; species Psilopsiagon aurifrons. The sequence goes on from JAOEHY010023935.1 coordinate 26,239, forward strand.
TGTCACAGACTTTTTTTTTTTCCATTAGGCGTGACAGAGAAAATATTGCACAGCTTTTAAACTTTAGATGAGGAAAAGCAGTAAAATGTTATATGAGTATCTGCAGATTTATAAATGTATGTCTTCTGTGCATGATAACAAAAACTTTGCTGCAAACACATATATTGCAATGGAATGAATGGTCTTGCTTTTGGTTTGGTTTTGGGGATTTTTCTTGGGGGGCTAAAATCAAGTAAAACAATATATAAATAAAACAAATAAATGATTACTGGAATTTTTTTGTCAATGTATTTGTAACTATGCTACTGATTCCTAGATTTTAAAGGTGCATTATTCATTACATGTATATTACATATTTCAAGCTATATTATGTAGACGATAATATATATTACAATAGATACTCATTGCTATATGACTGTCTTTTGTAGTGCTGATTTATTTTATATTAGTATTATGAATCATTTGACTTGTATTAGTGTGGAGTTTTCTTTTCAGATAATACCCTAGTGTTTCAGTGTATATATAGGTAACAGATGCGTGCCTCATTAACAAAACACATGGGGGTACTGAGGTATATGTTATATTATTGTTTAGTGGGGTATTTTTAAATTTTATCCATATTTTAATGAAGACAGAAGGATCTTATGTGTAACATCAGAACATGTGAACCTAAGTTTTGGTCTGAATTAGTCATTCAGGGAAGTTCTGTAACAGTGAGCTAAGTATTTTTCACTGTGCAGAAAAAGAAACCATTTACAGATCTAATACATAAATAAAAATTACTTACAGCATTCCGTGGCACTCTACTGATTTGTGCCAACTAAAAACCAAACAAACTTTATATCCTCACAGCAAACATCCATATTAAAAAAAAAAAAAACCACCAAAAAACAAAAAACAAAACCCTGAAAAAATATCCCTTAAGTTGTTACTTCAAAATAAAAATTATGGCAGCCGCTTTTTCTTCTGCCTCAGAAACTCTCTTTTTCCAGGTGGCTGGATCTGAAGAGCAAGATTCATTTTTGCTGAATAGAGAGAGTTATTATGACTGTAACTAAGGGGATGTAGTTCATACACAGCTGTGATAGAGAAGTGTCAGGTCATCTCACCCACCCACTTGCTGGTTCCTGAGATACTCCAGCTCCTTATGCTCACTGTCCAGTCATCCTTTCCACTAGAGAATAATTTTCACAGGCAGTACCAGTAGTTGCTAAACGTGGCATAAGTTTTCTCTGCAGTGCAGAACTTGTAGTGATTTTACTATGTAAAAGGAAACAGCAAGAATAAATGGGTGTAATTAATAAGTAAACTCCAAGCATTCAATATTCAGCATTGTGTAAGCTAAAATCGTACAAGTTGTAAATGTTAGACTGACATTTCTGAGACAGCTTCCTTTGAGTGGCAGGAGCATTTTCTTCTTGAGCTGTGTCTAAGTCCTAGATATGCAGTGGAGAGAACTATTTGGAAGTGATATACAGCTAGCTCATGATCTTGTTTTCGTGCATTTTGGCAGCACGTATCACTAGATTGATGTTTACACTTGAACAGACTCGGTTTCTAGCAGGAATAGCACTGTGAATTGAATGCCTTGAATTCTCCTCTTACCTTGTTTTACAAGGGGATACCACCGTTTCCAGATTTAAGAACGGAGAAAGGAAATATAAAAAGAATTAAACACTGTTAAATGCAGACTGAAGTATCTTTTTGTTAGGCTTTTGTTCAGTATTTTGTGTTGCTTTGGTTTATCCCACACGCTAAGTTTTCTGACCTTTGTGGCAAGCTTGGCCAGCTGAGATTGGAATTGCACAGTAGATCGTATTTTGATCAAAAACCCTGCTTTCCTGGACTCATCTGGGATAGTACATAGGTGTAGGTTCAGTCACATACGCTTTCTAGATAAGGGCTTAGGCCTAGTGTTAATCGTTTACTATTTAGCACCTAACCAGAAGTCTGTGTGCCAATGATAAAGGGGTTTGGGTTTCTTTTAAATTCTCTTAAATCCAACAGCAAGACATGGGTGCTAGATTAGCATGTGTGTTTACTATAAGGAGTCTTGAACTTAAAATTGCATGATGATGATGAGCCTGAGTTTTGTGTTCCTAAGTCACCATTAGAGAGTGAAGCATCCAGATACCTTCCCGGTACTGGTGCAGATGCTAATGTCTGAGATTATTCGGTTCTTCAAGCTAAATTTAGGTGGAGGTCTATAACATCTAATAAAATTGTATCTGTGTTAGTACTGAAGTATTTTGCTTCCTGTAATTTTTTTTAAGTAACAAGCTTCAACCGTAATGTTTCACAAAGCATTTTAAGAAATGTTAATAAACAGTATGTATTTTAAGTGGAATTATGACTATGAAAATACAAATCATTAAATGAGAACCTATTTCATATACATTAATGCTTGCTGTGGTAGCACCTGGTTACTATAAAACCTGTGTTGCAAAACTCAGGCTTGCCTTCATGTGGGCATATTGCAATTTTTTTTTATATATTTTTTTTGTCAGGGAAACAGTGCAGGGATTTATTTATCAGCATCACTTTGGTGGGTTTTGTTTGTTCATTTGTTTTGTGATACTAATTTTTGGTGTGTTAAGGGATGATAATTATCCTAGCAAATTCAGTTCACTATTTCTCTTAAATAAAGGAACATTAAAATGAAAAATTACAGTGTTTTCCCTAGAACATCTCTGTGTAATCAGAAATGTGTATCTAGCTCAAGAAAGAATAGTAGTATCGCATGATACAAAGATTCATTACTCGGCAAAAATCAATGCCCTGGCAATATAAAAGTCCAACAGCATTTATAAATATGCTGCCACTGCCTCAATAAAGGTGTGATAATTAGAGGATCATCAGTTTAACACTCTTTTGTTTCTTTTTTGTCATTAACGCACAAGCCATTTGTAGTATTGATTGTTTCTGGTGAGAAGAATTATTTAACTGCTGAGCAGTTAAAACAAAGCAAGTGTATTAGCTTCTATTCACAGCTGATGTTCTAATGAATCAGGCCAGAAAATAAATAAACCAGTGAACAAAAAAGTGCCAGATGATGCATGTTTAATGAAAACCTATAGCAAAATCTTCATTGTACAGAGAGTTTGAGTTAAAAAGCTATATCCTGACATGCATAAGTGAGGTTGTTGTTTACCTCAGGGCTGAGAAAGAATGCAAATAGTAGAATAAACTTAGAAAGGTAAAAAGAAAGATGGAAACACCAAGTCAGCAAATAGAAGTATATATCTAAGAAATAATAATACAGTCTGAATTAAATAAACCATTTTCAAGGCTGGCAATTTCAAGGGAATTACCCTGGAAAAAGACAAATCTTCTTAGAATTTTAAAAAAAAGAAAAAAATGAAAAAAAAATACATTTAAGAGAAAACTGCATTTGAATACTATGACGAAAGAGAAGAAGAAAAAGAATGAGAACAGAAATTAATTCATTAAGATCTCTCTTTTTTATTTTTTCATTCCTTCCTCCCTTCCTTTCTTCCTTCTTGTCTTCCTGCTTGCCTTCCTGCCTGCATTCTTTCCAGCCTGCCTTCTTTCCAGCCTGCTTGCCTTCTTTCCTCCGTGATTTAACACAAGGCTGTATGATTCCAGTGATTAAAAGCCATAATTTCTCTCAAGTCATACACACCACCTACCTTCCAGTCCCTTGATGGATACATGCTAGTAGTATAGATGCTATCTGTGCCTAGATTTTAGGTCACTGTTAGAAAACTGAAGCGGGTAGAGGAGGATACCATGCCCTATATATTATTTTAAAGTGAATTTATCACTTGCAAGTAAAAGAATAAAAGATAATTATAGGGTGGAATAAAGAAACCAGTTTGGACAATCTGTCTTCAAACATACTTCTCTCTTAAACCACTCAACACCACCAGTAATTACATCCCTCTTTTACTCATGTATCATTTAATCCTCTTCTTCATCTGCCATGGGCAAACATTACAGAGAAAAGGTCCTCTGTGGTAAATTTTTTTGTAGTAAGTAAAAGTTTAAGTTAGGCAAGTTTCAATTAAGTTGCAGTTAAGAGAAGGTTTACTGTAGCAATATTAGAGGAGACCTAGAAGTATAATTTCCTAATACTGCTTTAAACTATATGTACAGTACGTGGGTCGCCTCTTACCTATCTTTCTAGTGGCTTGTAAAGCCTCCCATACAATGCCTCTATTTTGATACATTTAAGAAGTTTGTCTTTTCCATGCTCTTTTTTTCTTCCACAGTAGTGAATTTAAAATCTTTGTTCCCATTTCATATAGCAAATTCTGTCAAATTTAAGTTTCATTAAGTTCTACCTTTTTGTTATTCAATCTCCACAACTTTATTTAACAAACACCTTGAGTGCCTTTAAATGCATAATATACATGGTAGTTGAGTCAGTGCTAGAAACACTTTTTACTTTTTAATAGAGAAAAAACAAGGTAGAATGAAGACAGGAAGTCTATAAAGAAAATTCAGGTCAATCTCATCAGGCATTCTTAGCAAAAATATAGTAGGATAATGGATATATAGAAGGAAGGCTGACCTTTCTCTTGTCAGCTTTATTCTGGAAAGATTGAACTTCGAGTCAGAAAAGACTGTGGCTCTATCCAGGAAAAGTTGGCTCAGGCCTGAGGACATTTCTGAATACCAAATTCATAAATTTGCTTCTTTTACCAAATGATTCTCTTCCAAAGTCCTGATTCCTGGCAAGAGAGTTTGCTGTGGAGACAAAAAAGAAAGGGAGATTTACTCTGAGTCCCAGAACAACTGGGGCTAAGGGTGCTTTTTAAACAAAAATAGCATTCCTGCAAAACTGCCTCTCTATGGATAGCCAGTGACAACCTGGAAATCTGTACGGAGCAAATGGTAGCACTGTTGATCCATTTTCCAGTCTGCTGGTTAGTAGCTTAATTAAAGGGATTGTGTGTTCCATTTGCTATAACCCGAGTCTTACAGTGCCACGTTATAAAGTGCCAGTGATTAGACAGCTTAAAAATAATACCGCTGTTTGTTAGGGATTTCTTTAAGGAACCATTAAGTGCTCCTGTGGCCATTTTTTTTTTTTTTAAATTTGTATTTTCTGCCTTTGAGCTTTATTCTTTTAGGCATGCCATTAAAAATTAGTCACCTGTTAATGTGCTGAAGGCTTTAGGTACCTAGATGATTTCTTTGAAAAGAACTGAAGAACACCTGCAATGTCTTAAGGTAATAACTGTCAAACTGTCAGAGGTAAAAGTAACAAGCAAAAATATTTGCAACAAAAGAAAGAAGACAGCCGTTGGAAAGGGAAGCAAAATACATTTATAAAGCAGGTTATAAAAGCGGTTAATGCTAAACATGTGATGTTTATGCCAATAGAATGAGTCAGATGTGCTTCAAGTGAAATACTGTATTTTGAGCTGCCTAATGTCACCAGCGCCTGCAGGGACAGTTTGCTAACTCCCCATGAACACACAGCCAGCTCTTCAAAGTAATTTCCATTATGCAAGAGCAGAGCTTTAAAGTTATCCTCCTGTATTGATCTTGGTTTTGCATGATTCAACTTGTTAAGAACAAGATAAAGTTCCTCTGATAAACATTGATGTTCCTTAGGTAAGAAGAATGTCTTTAGTGTAACATTTTTATTGTCATTGTTTGTATATATGCAGACAGCTTAACCTGCTCTCAGACTGTGGTAAGTCATTAAAATGGCTTTTATTTTTTTCCCCTAACAGTTAAGCTTCCTTTAAACTCTAGCCAACTGCCTGCACTCCTGACCTAGAGGTACTGAGACAGTAGTCAGGACTAGTCATGTCACTTCACTTGCTTTTATACAGTAAGGGCTGGGCCAGAATTCTTCCAGATTTTGCTTTCTTCGTGTTAACAGCACTGAGGTAGATGCAGGCACCTGATTTTTCAGAAAAAGAAAAGCTGATTGAAATAAAACACATCCCTTCTCCCTTCCTTCTTGTGCCGTATTCCCTGAGATAAGGACTAATATGAAAACTAAAGGACAGGAGCAAATAGGATAATTTCATACTAATTGAATCCATCCTATGCAAAAATGCTGTACTTTCTTTCTCAATTTGTGGGGTTTTTTTTGGGGGGGGAAGAGTGTGGGGGATTGAGACCTAGCTCGTTATTAAATATATACATTAAATATAATGCATAAGATATATTCTGAGTATTTTAAAATGCTGTATCAATGATCTCTTCTATTTTTTAAAAAATTCTTTTGCCGGCAGCTTACCACACTGTTGAAAGGGGGAGAAGTGCACACTAAACACTAGAATGTGTAATCTGGATGGACTGCCTGTACAGTAAAATGTAGGATTTAAGCACAATTTTGGGTAATCCTGTTACTTCAGTCCAAGCTCAGTCATTTAAGACATATATAACTGTTGTTCTGTAGGTCAGCTGGCTAGCTGTTTGCATGTTGCACCTCACAAACCTGCATTAGTCACAATCCTAATTTATCACGTGTATTTAGGTATCATTGATGTGAGTGTGTTTCAGAGAATACAATCTTGTGGAAAGTAATTGCAGAAACTCAAAAGTCTGTTTGTACCTAGGGGGTGAGAGTGGTTTCTAAGGATCTTGGAAAAAAGTTAATGACTGCAGCAGGAAGGTGGGTAGGTGGTACACTCCATCTGCCGAACTTTGCTGTGTATCACGCATCAACACTGATTTTAAGCTCTGAGTAAACAAGACTCCTTAAGGTGCCTTGTTTACCTCTTGAAGAGTGACAGATGTGTCCAAGGTCTCTCAGAGGGGAGACTTGCCTCCCTAGATGGGTTCCTGAGCTGTACCAAATAGGATGTTTTTATGGATGCTTTTTGGTGCAGCCTCTTTCCTTGATTGATTTCTTCTTGGGAGTTTTTCATTAGGCATCTACTGCATAGACTCAAAAGGTGGGGAGACTAGTTCCCAGCTATGGGTAATAAATTGATGCAAATACCAGAAATTAGCATTGTGTCACAGAAAACAAATATTAGACTAACCATTTAAAACTAAGTAATTTTAATAAAATGCTAAAAATACCAAAACCCTAAGAAAGATGTGTGAAAAAACTGTTCTACCAGTCAACTGATGCAGGTTCCATCTCAGGACACACCTGGTGCAACAAAATCAGACTTAAAGGCCCACTTAGCCTTGCCTGCCATAAGATCTGAATGATCTCTTTCTCCAGGATCTCTTTCTCCACTAACTGAAGGGACTTTCAGGAGGCTAGACTTGTATTTTAGTAACTCAGGTGCAAAATTAGATGGGGTCAATCCGGGCAGGTATTGCATACTTAGGGAAAGTGTGAAATTTGTATTCAGATAAGGAAAATTAATGTATTGATAAATTGTATGCTACATTAAACGTTGCAATGTCTGCAGCCACTATACAGTAAATGCTCTTAAATAAGGATATGCTTGTTGGGGGCTCCACTCCCAAAATGTAAGTTTGCAGTCATGTCTTTTTGAAGCTATCTGTTCTATTTAATCTGCCCATAAACGGCATGTATGAAGCTCTGATTAGTTCCTGTGGGATATAGATGTTATTATAAAAGTGCCATGAGTCTTTATATTATCTGATTTTATATGCATATTTTATAAACCTTTAATTTAGTTAGGATTAGAGAAATTGCAGGGTTAAAAAAAGCAAAACCCTTCAAGTAGATATTTAAAATGAGACATGCCCTTATCATTGCCAGTTTTATTTTATGACTACTTCAGCCACTATCGGCTAATCAGAACAAAGGGGAATCTTTTTTCACTTTTTTGATTATCCCAGAGCATGTGTGCAGTACAGCTTTTATTAAGTAACCTCTTGACTATTCCACTTTTCACTGGGCTCTCATAAAAAGCTACAGAAACTTATATCTAGGTATATGAGTAGACATAGTATTTTTGTTCATCGAATGACCGTGAGAGGAGTTTCTAAGTAATTTAGCATAGCTATTTCCTAAGGCAGGGGGTTTGCATGCACATATAAGGGAGAGTAATGAACATTCAGTATATTTATTATCATGGGAAATTCCAGTAGCAATTTTTTTTTTTTTTTTTTTTTGTAATGCAATAAGCAGTACTGAGACCATATTCATTAAGGAAGTAAACTATAGATGTCCATGATTCTGACGTATATCCATAGAATTTCATAGAATGGTTAAGGTTGGAAAGGACCTTAAGATCATCTGTTTCCAACCCCCCTGCCATGGGCAGGGATGCCTCACACTAGACCATGTTGCCCAAGGCTCTGTCCAGTCTGGCCTTGAACATTGCCAGGGGTGGAGCATTTGCCACTTCTTTGGGCAACCACCACCCTCACAGTAAGGAGGCACTTTGGGTGCCTCATTCGCAAAGTAAAGAACTTCTTCGTTATCTCTAAACTTCTTCTGTTTAAGTTTGAACCCGTTACCCCTTGTCATATCACTACAGTCCCTAATGAAGAGTCCGTCTCCAGCATTCTTACAGGCCCCCTTCAGATACTGGAAGGCTGCTCTGAGGTCCCCACGCAGCCTTCTCTTCTCCAGGCTGAGTAGCCCAAATTTTCTTGGCCTGTCTTTATACAAGAGGTGTTCCGGTCCCCTTATCATCCTCGTAGCGCTCCTCTGGACTTGCTCCAACCTGTCCTTCTTATATTTGGGACGCCAGGCCTGTACGCAATAATCCCAAGAGAGGTCACACAAGAGCATAGTAGAAGGGCAGGATCACCTCCCTCAACCTGCTGGTCATGCTCCTTTTGATGCAGTCCAGAACATGATTGGCTTTCTGGGCTGCGAGTGCACACAGCCAGCTCATGTTAGGTTTCTCATCAACCAACTCTCTCAAGTGCTTCTTAGGGCTGCTCTGAATCTCTTCTCTGCCCACTATGTAGCTGTGCCTGTGATTGCCCCTACCCAGGTGTAGGACCTTGCACTTGTCATGGTTAAACTTCACCAAGTTGGCATCAACTCACTTTTACAAGTGTGTCAAGGTCCCTCTGAATGGCATTCCTTTCCTCCAGTGTATCAACCGGACCATACAGCTTGGTGTCATCAGCAGACTTGCTGAGGGCACACTCAGTCCTACTGTCCATGTTGCCAACAAAGATGTTGAACAAGATCAGTCCCAGCACTGACCTCTGAGGGACACTACACGTTACTAGTCTCCAATTGGACATTGAGCCATTGACCACAACTCTTTGCATGCAGCCATCCAGCCAGTTCTTTATTCACCAAGTAGTCCATCTATCAGATTGGTGTCTCTCCAGTTTAGAGTCAAGGATGTCATGTAGGACAGGATTGAACACTTTGCACAAGTCCAGGTAGATGACATCAACTGCTTTGTCCCTATCAGTTTTGTATCCCCATCACAGAAGGCCACCAAATTGGTCAGGCAGGGTTTCTCCTTAGTGAAGCCATGTTGGCTGTCACCAAGTCCTTGTCGCCAACATTTTGCAAGGCACAGAGGTAAGACTGACTGGTCTATAGTTCCCTGGGTTTTCTGTTCTCACCTTCTTGAAAATGAGGTTTATATATCCTTTTCCCAGTCTTCGGGAACTTCGCTTGACTACCATGATTTTTCATTCTTAATATGTGTATTATGATACATTCATGAGAATAAATAATTACACTGGAGCTTTTTCACATGAGTAAGGCAGTAGACTGCTATTCAGAGGATACAGTCCTATTTCTGTTTCTTTTTACATACTGTTCAACTTTGCACATTCAGGTATTTAACACACTATTGATCCAAATGTCATACTGTATGGTTCATCTAAATATGAACCATATTGTATACTAAACTCAGTATTTTGAGTTGCTCTACTGGTCATATGCCTTGGAATCACTAAATTTAAGTCTTTTGGTATTGATGGTGAATGCAGCTTTTGTGCTATGTATGCATGTAGGTAGCAGTAATTTCTACTGTAGACTTGAGGCCTCTCATAGAAAAATAGTAATTGAAATGGTAATTTTTTAAAAAACACAAGATAATGCTGTGTTTATGACTAAAGTTTAATTTCTTCTGTGATATTCCAGTTTTACTGTACTTTTGCTGTATCCTTTCCAACCTTGAAGGACTCATAATGTGTAAATGTTTTTCCAGCCTTTTTTTAACAGTGCAGTATATGTTGCATGCAGTCTGAAAGAGTGACCAACCCTACACTCTCCCAGTGCCTTCACTATGAGTGGGGTGAATGAGAATTAGGTCTAAACTTCATTATTTAGGATGACTAGAATCATAATAAAGCATTCAAGACTACTTCTGCAACTTTGCTTGTTCTTCCAATATACTGAGTAATTTTGCAATAAAACAGAGCCAGCTTTGTATTTTTTTTTTTTTAATTTTATTTATTTTTGTTTAACCTTTCTGACTAAATGTTGCATGGTTTCTTTACTATGAAGTAACTGAAGTTATGTTACTTATCATCTCCTTCATTCTGGGCATTGATTGAAGTTCAGCATCCAGGAGGAAAGAAGTCAGTGCAATCACTGTCGCTGTTTATTCACACCGTTAAAAACTGAAAGAGAATCAGATCCAGAAGCTGTTCTGATTTTGTTGGCTTATGGTTTCGTTTTTATTTTGTTGTTTTTTTTAAATAAAAATGGTAGTTCACACTTCAGTTCTACTTAGGAATATTTTCAGTATTTCCCTGATTTCCTACAATTGTGAAGTTGGAGTTACGTAAATAGTTACCATATTTAGCTAGCAGCTTGAGAAAATACCTCTAAACTCATTAAGAATTAGACTTACACTATTGAACAAGGTAAGCTGGATCCTACAAGATTTGCATGAAAGGTAAGTCAGAGCAGATTCCAAATTACCTTAGGGTTAGGGATGAAGAAATATGCCTCCTGAGATTCCCTGGGAAAATACAGGAGATAGGAAGAAATTCTAGGTAGTGTGTGAGAAAGATTGAGTCTACCTCACCTAAAAAGTAGGTATGCATTACACACCATATATATTTGGTGTATCAACTCATCTGTTTCTCCTAAAATCAGTGCCTAAATTCAGTAGGTAGTCAGTGAGGAAAGTTTTCAAAGGCCTTAAGATGTTTGCAAATGTATGGATCTCAGTTTAAACAAGCAGGAACTCTTTCTGGGTCTTTCCAATGCACTTACATCTCTGACAGAGAGTGAAGTTACTGGGGGGAATTTAAGCACTTAATTTAGGAGAGCTGTAGTTGCCTAAAGGGTAGGTGCACCCAGGTGCCTAAGTTAAATTCTCTGGTTCCCATCCAGAACTATTTCTGAAATAAAAAAAGTAAAAACCTATCTCTGAAATTGACAAAGAAATTTTAATATTTTTGTTAAAAAGAAAAAACAACGCACCACGAACAAACCAAGAAACCAATTAATGATATCGCTATGTTGCATGATCAGTTGTGTTAATTACATTTTTAATTACTCTTAGGACCTGATTCTGATCTTATTTCCATTGGTGTCCAAGGATAACTTAAATAAAATCAATGCAGCTAAACTAAAATATAATTGATGAGAGGTCAGAATTGAGCCCTAAATGGTATGCTAAAAGTGGAACTAATCAGAAAGCTAAATGGGTTTATAATTTGTGTAGTTGACATTTTTGTAATCTAAATCTTCAAGAAGTTGACCTTTGGATATAGAACTTGAGTTTCCCTTAGAGCCTCATAGCATTCAGGGAAGTGAAGCCACTAGAAAGCCTGTAAAAAGATGATGATTCTGTACAGCTTTTAAAATCATGTAGTAAATTCTTTCATTAAATGATTGATGTCTTTCCAGTTTAATAAGTTTCTGCATCAGACAAGTCTTTGTGCAGTTTTCCACTGAGCAGAAGCTGGAGAAGTGTTGAACCATAGCATGTTCCCAGATAACAAAAAAAAAACAAAACAAAGATTATTTTAAGCAGCAAGGAGATAGGAACCCATGTCTACTTGAAGTCAGGAATATTAAAGGCTTTTTGGAAATTATGTTTAGAGCATACAGTTTGTGTAATAGTTGTTGTGATAGTTGTAATAGGGATACATTTTTAAAAAATCATGCCAATTTAACACATATAAGTTGCATAAGTCCTGGAAATTCCTGTCACAAGTTTCAATGTTACTAGTTGCAAAAAAAAAAAAAAAAAATGGAAGAAAAAAAAGAAATATGAACAAACTGAAGATATTTTTTGGACAAATTTTGTTTATTTTAAGCAAATATGTGAACTATCTCTAAAGTAATTACTGTTATTTATTAGGCAGGTGTTAATTTATGTTGTATATTCAAATCAATCAGCTAGCTTCACTTTACAAAATATGTTAACTCTGTGATCAGGGGGTTTCCTTCTGCTTTTGCATGGCAGTATTTTTTTAACAGCTTCTGCATACTTAATTTGGGACAATCAGCATTGTATCAAATGGATTATTTCTCAGTTGTCAGAATGTATGTGTGGTTTTATGCTTTAAGAGAAATTTTGAATATTGTATTTACGTTAGTGGCAGGCCTCCACAGTGGTGACCTGACTCTGATCAGTGAAACTGCTTCTTCCACAAGCCCTGACCAAGGGAGTCATAGGCTGGCTGCTGTGCGTGACCTTCCTATCGTGGACATGGATTTCACTCCTATGCATAATCACCAACTTCAGGCTTGTTACTTCTGATATTTATCACTGCAGCAGAGATTCCCTGATAATTACCTAGTTCCTTAAATTCTAGAGATTTCACGCTCTTTGGGGAAAGTACAGGCTCATGACATGAAAAAAAAACCAGCAAAAGGCAAGCCATTTTTGCAAGGAGTTCTTGCTGTATTCCCTGCAAATGTCGCCCTGCTTTTAGAAAATACTGCTTTCAGAAATAACCCCCATCATTAGTAGTGCATTTCACAGGAATTTGGAAGACTGAAACAGAGGTTGTACACATTTTAGGAATGTTAGTAGAGTAATATTTTTTCCCCACTGAATAGTTATGTCTCTGAAAGTGTCAGTGTGATCAAACCTCAGCACAGTGATAATTACTGTTTTGTGCTGACATCTTTATAGAATATTTATATGTTTTTCTGTTAATATTTGATCATCTGTTTTTTTTCTCTTTTTTGGCATGGCACTTCATTTCCAGATTTTGGTTGGCTGTGTCTGAAACAAAACTCTTTGTTATGAGGCTGGAATTCATTCAGTTGTCTCTTGGATGTCCTACATGAATAATTGTACTAGTCCATAGGCCTCCAAAGCCACAGTTATAATCACTTCATACCCTCCAGCAAAGGCGATCTTTGCTTTTAGCGAAGTCAAACTAGAGTAGCAAAATTAGCTATATAGAAGCAATATGTATGTGTTGTGGTTTGGTGTTTTGGAGGTTTTGTTTGTTTGTGGCGTTTTGGGGGTTTTATTTTGTTTTTTGTGTATGTTTTGTTGTTGTTTTTTTAACATCTATTTGTGATTGAATAGATGACAGCATGAAATTCAATTACAGCAAACAGTCTCAGTCATTACACCTGTCTGCTTCCAGAGGAAAGTATTTGTAAATTGTGCTTTAGCCTTCTGTTTCCTAAAACCTGTCTCTCTAATTGACACTTGCCAGCAGAGATGACTGGAAACAGAAGGAGAACATAATGTGTCTGAGTAGCCCACCAGGGAAAAGAGTATCCTCATCTTTCGGGAGTTTTGTGCTGTTTTGTTTTCTTTAATGAGGAATAATACCTGTGTGCCAAGGATTACTGCAAGGCTGGTGGCAGATGTTTCTGCTCACAAAAAAAAAAAAAATAAAAAAAAAAATAAATAAAAAAAAATGGAGAGTTATGAAAGATGAATCACAAAAGAAGGCAGGACAAAAGAAAAATCTAATTAACATAGAAATATTTCTTCAGCAAAGGAAAACAAATGCTTCAAGAGAACAAAAGCCCCTCTCTGTTATTTGTAAGGCTGGTTTGTTACTCTAACACATTTGTAAGAATCAGGTTTGTGCCTGACATGTCAAAACTTATTCACAAAGCAAGAGCTGTAGATACCTTGGGAGTCAATGTTGTCACTTGTTATGCAACTCAGCATCCGTTCAGCACTGATTGATGCCCAAGTTGCCAGTTTTGGAAGAAATGGGATACAGACATGACAGTAATATTTGTACCAAATGTCAGGGAGGAGAAGCAGGGGAGTTCATAGAATGGGTCTAGATGTAGACTCTGACCAGAAAAAACCCTCAAACAAATATGATAGACAAACTGTCAGCCCTGATATTTCTAAAATGTTTTCTTTCTTTCTGCTAAGTTTTTCCTCTTTCTTATTGGTTTCCCTCCCCAGAATTTTGGCAGACTAGTCAGCATATAAAACTGATCCAGCTGGTGAGTTTTGAGCATGATGAAGGAATCATCAAACCATTAACTATTTTAAATGTGTCATATATTTAAAAGATATGGACAATTATTACATCACGACATATTTTGTAAGAATGCTACTTGAGCATAAGCTTTCTTAGAACTTTTCTAATACTATTGGGGAGATAAGAACATATGTATTGGTTTTCTAATTTTTTTTTTACTTACATTTATTTGTTGATTTGCAAAAATATTTGGCTAATGTCATCTAATGTCATGTAAATGGACTTGTGCAAAGCACAAGTGTTGTCCTGCACAATGTCCTTGTCTCTAAACTGGAAAGGCATAGATTTGACGAATGGGCTACTCAGTAGATAAGGAATTGGCTGGCCGACAACTCAAAGATTTGTGGTCAATGGCTCAATGACCAGCTGAAGACCACTAACGAGTGGCATCCCTCAAGGGTCGGTGTTGGGACCGGTCTTGTTCAACATCTTTGTCAGTGGCATGGAGATTGGGATTGAGTGTGCCCTCAGCAAGTTTGCTGACAACACTAAATTGTGGTCTGGTTGATATGCTGGAAGGAAGGAATGCCATCCAGACAGACACTGACACACTTGAGAGGTGGGCCAGTGCCAACCTCATGAAGTTCAACAAGATGAAGTGCAAGGTCCTACGCCTAGGTCAGGGCAATCCCAAGCACATATACAGAATCTGGGTGGAGAATGGATTGCAAACAGCCCTGTGAAGAAGGACTTGGGGGTGTTGATTGACAAGAAGTTCAGCATGACCTGGCAATGTGTGCCCAGAAAGCTGACAGTATGCTGGGCTTCACTGAAAGGATCATAGCCAGCAGGTTGAGGGAGATGACTCTTCTCCTCTGCATGAGACCCCTCACCTAGAGTACTGCATTCAGCTCTGGAGCCCCAGCATAAGAAGGACGTGGACCTGCTTGAGCAAGTCGAGAGGGCTGAACCACCTCTTCTGTGAAGACAGGCTGAGAGGGTTGAGCTTGTTCAGTCTGGAGAAGAGAAGGCCCTGGGGAAACCTTACAACAGCTTCCAGTACCTAAAGGGAGCCTAGAGGGAATCTGGACAGGGACTTTTTATAAAGGCATGTAGGGACAGGACAAGAAGTAATGGCTTTAAATTGAAAGAGGATAGAGTTAGACTAGATACAAGGAAGGAATTTTTTATTGTGAGAGTAGTGAGACAGTGGAACATGTTGCCCAGGGAAGTTGTGGCTGCCCCATTCCTGGTAGGGTTCAAGGCCAGATTGATGAACTTGGTCTAGTCAACAGTGTCCCTGTCCATGTCAGGAGGGTTGGAACTAGATCTTTAAGGTCCCTTCCAACCAAGCAGTTTTATGATTTTATGAACTATTTCTGTTACTCTCTGTAGGTCAGCGAATAATTTGAGAGTTCATCAACCAAAAAAACTGGCAAAAAATGTAGCTGAGTAATGCAGTTAAGTATTGCTTGACTACATTGCCTATTACCATGCACTCAGGGCATACCCAAGTGGCCCAAAGAGTTGTGTGTGCCTCTGCTCATGGCTTAGAGAGCACTGTAGGCACACTGTTATATTTATGAGCCAGAAAGTAAACTGTGTCAGAGAGGAAGTTAAAATGACTTCTCTGTAGGATATTGTTAGTGTAAAATACCTGATTTATTTAGGTCTCTTTTTGAATGCTGCATCTTGTAAACTCAGTGGGGCATTTTTCTGTCATTGATCCAAAGCAATGGGTACTAATGGTGTAATACTGTGGTACTCAATAACCTGTTATCATGGGCTGCTTTGTCATGTGGAGACTTAACTGAGGGGAGAGAAATACACTGTAACAAAAAATAAAATTTTATCAATGTCCGTCTATACATTTAATAATGCTCGGTTTAAAAACTATCATATTGTTTACTGTTATCTTTTTGCATGATGTGTCACGTCAAATAGCATGTAGATCATTGTATGTATCAGTGTAAATATGAAGCGAAATGTAGGCATTTTTCCACCAAGCATTCAAAGGACAAGATGTGGCAGTTCTCTGTCATGTCTCGAGTAGCACTTCTATATTCCGGGGCTCTGAAATTTTTAATAATTTTAATACTATAATAAATATAATAAACAATTTATCTAGATAGAATACTTTTATATATAACTTTCTTTTATTTCACACAAAACCTTTTTATATTTATAGGAAACAGGATAAACAAATAAGGGATATACCTACACAGTAAAGTTCTAAAATTTGCCTAGTACCTTTAAACCCTTGTCAAAGTTTTCTTTCAAGTGACATCTATGTACATCAGACAGCTCCTTAGAAGCAAGCGAGGGCATGTAATCTGAGGTATACTGTTTCATACTAGCATAAAAATCAGTATGATGCCACATGCTGACCCCAGACCTCTGCGAGCAGTAGCTGCAGTTCTTCAAGGTTTATAATCTGTTTGCCTACCATCTTATTTAGTAATTTCAGCAGTTCTGATTGTTATGTTTCCCTTCAGAGCATGGTGGGAGGCCAGGTTATGACTTCATATACACACTTTCTCTTGGGAGCAAATTAGTACGCAAGCCAGTACAGGAGAGTGCCATTTGGGTAATCTTGGTGTAGGACCATTAACAGAGTATAGGGAGTTTTGCATTCTCCTCCTAAACAACCATTTAAAAGGTAACAACAGTATAATTTTCTGCTACTATTTTCATATGTATAGACATAGGTTCATTTTGCATTTGTTGTTGGTAAGATGCCAGATTCTAGTCTCACTTAAAATAGATGTTGACTCAAAGCAACTGTTATCTGAAGATTTGTGCCAAGAAAGGAGACAGAAAAGACATTTTAAAAAGAAATAATATAGTAGCATCCCAGCCATTGGGATGATGATATCCCTGTTTTACTGTGGTTTGTGTCTGTTAGTGATGTCCCCTTCAGGCTGAATACTCAAAACACACCCCAACTGCTGTAGAACACTGTTGGAAAAAAATGGCATTAATGCTTTATGTAACATAAAGCTCATGTTGGGCCTAAACATGCAGTTTTACAGGGGTGTAAAAATTCTTGCTGTATGAAAAGCTGGTGGTTCCGAGTAGTTGCTGCATATCTTCACAGTATGAAAAGGAAAGAGGCCAACAGCCAAGATCTTTTTGTCCTTTGGCAACTGGTGCTGTAAGGGTCCCATGCTGTGAAAGTGAGAGTGTTGAATTCAGCAAGTACAAAATGAAGCTCAGATTGACTTAAGCACATTAGTGCTCTTTTAAGATAAAAAAAAATATAAAAAAGATGATAAGGCTGATAGCCCATTAATTCATTAGTGTTTGTATACTAAATCATGGAGTGGCAAGTATAGGTTTAGTAGCATTTATTATTATAGAATCATTGAAGAGTTAGGGTTGGAATAGACCTTAAGATCATCTAGTTCCAACTCCCTGCCATAAGCAGAGACACCTCACACTAAACCATGTCACCAAAGGCTCTGTCCAACAGATGGCCTTGAACGCTGCCAGCGATGGAGCATTCACTGCTTCCTTGGGCAACCCGTTCCAGTGCCTCACCACCCTCACAGTAAAGAACTTCTTCCTTATATCCAATCTAAACTTCCTCTGCTTAAGTTTGAACCTATTACCCCTTGTCCTATCACTACCGTCCCTAATGAAGAGTCCTTCCCCAGCATCCCTACAGTCTCCCTTCAGATATTGGAAGGCTGCTCTGAGGTCTCCATGCAGCCTTCTCTTCTTCAGTCTGAACAGCCCCAACTTTCTCAGCCTATCTTTATACGGGAGGTGCTCCAGTCCCCTGGTCATCCTCATGGGCCTCCTCTGGACTTATTGCAACAGATCCATGTCTTTTCTATGTTGGGGACACCAGAACTGTACACAGTACTCCAAGTGAGGTCTCAGGAGTGCGGAGTAGAGGGGCAGGATCACCTCTTTTGACCTGCCGGTTATGCTTCTTTTGATGCAGCCCCGCACGTGGTTGCCTTTCTGGGCTGCAAGCACACACTGATGGCTCATGTTCATTTTCTCATCAACCAAAACCCCCAAATCCTTCCCCTCAGGGCTGCTCTGAATCTCTTCTCTGCTCAAACTGTAGCTGTACCTGGAATTGCTCTGACCCAGGTGTAGGACCTTGCACTTGGCATGGTTAAACTTCATCAGGTTGACATCAGCCCACCTTTACAAGCGTGTCAAGGAATGCCATCCCTCTGGATGGCATTCCTTCCCCCCAGCTTATCAGCTGAACTACACAGCTTGATGTCATCGGCAAACTTGCTGAGGACACGCTCAATCCCACTGTCCATGTCACTGACAAAGATGTTGTACTATAGAGTTTGGTCCTGCACTGGGTACATTTACGCATGCTCATTTGTGAATCTTTGGCCATGACATGGGCCTGCAGGATGGAAACCCTTATTTCTGAGGATTTCTAATAATTTGTTTTATACACATGAATGCCTAAACAGCAGGTATGTTGCTTCTGGAGACACTTTTTTTTTTTTAAGTATCAAATTAAAAGTAGCCATGACTGATGCTGTTCATGGAATCAAGATACATTCAAGGTGCAGGATTTCAAGAAATCTTAGAGAAATGGCTAGGTATCATTCTTTTGGTGAGTTATCTTTTTTCAGTAAAAAGGTGTTACAGCTGATTTTGAGCTAGTAATTGGGGCATTAAGCCTGGTTCCTCTTACATATGATAGTCCAGCTCACTTGTTTTTATTTTTCAGTTTCTATGGTTTTATTTTATTATTTTTATACTTTTGGGGTTTTTTTGATACGATGTGCAAAAGATTTAATATTGCATCTGTCTTTGTCTTTTGGCAAGTACACTGTGGATCAAGGGAAATATTATGCATGAGAACCAAAAAAAATAGCTAAGCATAGAGATTAAAGGCATTAGCAATATTACAACATTTTCAGAGGGCTCTGGACAAAAAGCAGTGCCTTCCAAAATAATCACCCTGTGGTTCTTTATACCTAAGTGTTTGCACATATTAATAGTATACCATATGCTTGGTTTAGCAGTATGGATGTAACACGTCCATCTACCAGATGCAGTATTCTCACAGGAACAGAATATTTCCCAGGAATATCCTACTCTTTTTGACACCTCAGTTTTAACTTATTCAATAACTTGATCTGAAAATGATGACTAGCTTGAAATCTATATAACTTGAAGGCTTTATCAGTAAAGCCCAGTAGAGTTATATTTCTCCGTGAGTTATATTTCTCTGTGTCTGTGATGTTGAAACCTGGTGAAAATCAATTTTTTCTTTTGCTGAATGGTATATTTGAAGCATTTAAAAAAGGTGAGTGTGCTGAGGGCCTATCATGCTCAAAGTACTTTCTTATGCAGCATTTGTAGGTGCATCTTCCTGTTATCCCAGAGAGGCTGTGTGTGTTGTGTCAGCAGGAAGGAGAAAATGAATGAGATGAGGTATCTCAGAAAGAAAGTTTATAGCAAATAGTGTTTTGAACAGCCTATGTTCCCCAGTGTAATATATTATGAAAATAATGATTCTGAGAAGTGTTGCTTCTTTGTAACCTGAAGTGACACGGTAGGAATTATGCATGCTCAAGTCATTCAGGGTGAGGTACATAAGTTGTCTAGAAATACTGTAAGAAGTGTCTTTATCATGAACAGCTTAGGTATAGATGAAGTGGCAAGAACTAGATTACTAAAATTGAAAGTACCTGAAATAGTTGTTTATGATGATGATGACTTAGCTATCAAGGGGAACAAAAAAGCTGTTTTTAATTCTTTTTTTATAGAGTTTTGGGGGCATTTGGTGATTTAATACCATATTTTATCTTGTATTTAGGGCAGAATTGTATGCTTTAACTTATTTTCAAGATTGCTCAAGCACAGTTGCTTCAAAACTATAAATAGGTTCTTAATTAATTAACATGGATATCCAAGGAGAAGTGAGCTAAAGGTTTAAAAGAGGGTATCAGGAAGCCAGAACGAATAAAACGTGAATGCAAAGCAGTCTGTAAGAGAGCAGCAGAGACAATACAGGGGAAATTTTTATACTATGAAAAAGACCAAAATGCTTCTGACCTGTACACTCTCATTAAGCACAGATCAAGAAATGCTACCCAAAGACAGGACAAAGATAGCATAGGTGTCTAGCCTCTCACATCAATCGACTGGATTTTGTGGTTGCTCTAGTTTACAGAGATTTACTTACAGTAACAACAGGCTGGAATACCTTGCCAGAAGAAGATACTCTGGCTTCAGTTGATTTGATGATTCCCTTCTAACAAACATGGACACACAAAATAAGCTTAGGTAACTTCCTGGATTTTAGGCATATCATGTGGTATGGCAATAAAACATAACATAATTGTCTTCAGAGCTATCAACATATACAGTCTCCCGGCTGGACTTTCTCTTCTTGCTCATGTGGTTCTTCTCCCAGTGAAAAGTATCATGTTTTTAGTTTTAGTGGGGAGGAGGTGGAAGCCAAAACACAACAAGAAAAACCCAAAGCCAAAACCAGCTTTTAATCTGACTATTCTTGAGTTAAAAGAATATTAATTGTCAGGGAAATATATTTAAAAGTGCATTTATTTAGGAGTTTTGAATGCTGTCTTTCATAAATCACTGCATTGTTTTGATAGATTACTGAGACTTTGTTCTAAATTTGTTAAGAATGTAATTCCCCTGTTTGTGGTGAACTTTGTACAGATGTTAAGTAGGAATCTAACATAGTGTATTTTGTTTCCCTGATTAACATTTTCCCCCTTTTCTGTTCCTCTTTCTCCTCATTGCTGTTCCTTCCCCACATATGTAGAGTTAGTTAATACTAGAGGAAGTGAGTTCATTTTGCTTCACTGCTTTAAAAAAATGAATGCTATGACCAATTGAATGAAAGCATTTGATAAGCTAAAAGAAAAGGCAGCAAATGTTGAGAACAAACTCCAATGACCTAGGAAATATAAAATTGTTTCATAGTAAGTATGAACATTAACAGTTTTTGGCATCTAGAAATGTAAAATTAGCAATTTCAAAACATGTATCTAGATAAGATAAAGCATTATACATGAAACATAATGAACTTTCTGAAATACAGCCAGGATGCTGTGGTACTCGCTTAGACAAAGAGGACAACTAGTTAATCACAGGAAAGAAAACTAGATAAGGTAATTAGTTTGCTGCATTCCAGACTCTTAGCTACGAAAACGAATATTCTTCAACTAATTAGCTACTGAAAATACTCTAAGTGTACAGAAAGAGAATGCAAGTGGCACAAAAGAAAGCAGTCATGGCTTTGGAATGGCGTATCAGTCTGTGGTGTTTGCATCATGCAGTTTTATGATTTTATCAGGAAGACTACATTAAGGGTCTTCAACTTTGATTATATTGATTATATACAACATAATAGTCCATAAAGGAAAAAAAAAACATGCATGGCTTCAATCCTTAATTTTCACTAACTCTTGGAGCCTCTAATGAAATGCAGATATATTTAATTTGAAAGCCTGCGTGAATATATATGTAATGTAAAAGGCTAGAAATCTCACAATTTAAATAAGATGTTAATAAAATGTTAAGGTTTTTAGAGGATTGTTATCTTGATTGTGTGATAGATATTTTTACTTTATGTTTTTATTCTTAATGCTGCAAGACTGTGCATTCTAAATGTTCTATTTCTACCTTCTTTAAATTGAGGAAGTGAAGTTGATCTTCTTGTTGCATGGGATAAGTACAGTGTTTTACCTGAAGACTGTATGTTATTTTTCATAGTAAAAACTTTATATACAGTTCTGATACAAGGTTGTTCTATTTTAAACCTAGAAAAATGTTTAAAAATTTCAGATTTTTTGTTCAAACATTCAAGTATAGAATCAATACTAGATTCTTTATTTGGAAAAATATAAAACCATTCTTTCTCTAATTTTGATTTCATTTCCAATGTCTGAATCTGCTTTCCAAGTATGAACAAATTCCTGTTCCTGTAAATGTCATTTTGATTTTAATAGTGGGGATCACATCCTCTCAGTACTTATATTTTGCGTGAACAGTGATACACCCTTGAATTATTCCAGTTTAAGGAGAACAAGATCGAGTTCTGCATGGTTCCAATGCAATAGTTGTTTTTTAAAGAACTTTGGTTTTACAGAACTTCTGTTCTACATTCATGTAGGCAGTATGTGTGTTTAAGGAGAAGTGTTTGGCCTCCTTTGGAGCTACACATCAGAAGAAAATCTGCGTTTTTTATCATTTTTTTATTAAAGAAATGATAAGGTGATAAAGCAAATTAATTTTCTGGTACCTCATGTTTTATTACTTTACCTCTTAAACATTTTTAAATGAGAATCAGTGACTCTAAAATGTTTGTTGTTGTTTGTTTTTTTTAATTTCAGAAGGTGCTTGTTTGTGGATGGTGTTTATTACAAAACTGCATGTGTATGTGTGCATGCATGCAAGTGTGCATGTATGTATGTCTCTGTAGAATGAAGTGAAGGAAGACAGTGTCCCCTTTATTCTATAAGTTCTACTTCTTGAATAGTCTCACGCTTTCAAAAAATGTTGAGACCAAATACAGGAACTTCATCGCTAAACAGAGAATGTCCTGGAAAGGTCTGAAGCAATGAAAAAGGGGGTTTAGTCTCTCAACATAGTTGTTTTCACCACCGAGTCACATTGTAATCAGATAGTGGGACAGCTAATTTTTTGAGCAGAATTGGAATCAATTATATGAAAGCAGCCTACAATGTGATTTTATTTCTAAAATATTATTTTTTGTTTTACATGCATTTCAAAAATGTGCAATAAATATTTAGACTCTTAATTTACTACACATCAATCTAAAAATCTACTTCAGTATTTTAATCAGAATCAGTCTGCTTAATGTTACTCCTATCCCATCAATCTCAGTTTTGCAGTAGCTTGAACAATGCCACTTTTGCTGTTTGCACTTTAATTTGATTTCCAGTCTAAGTTTATGAACAGTAATAGGGTCCTGCTTGAATATTCATTAGCTTTGAATTGTGAGCTGTGAAAAGGTGCTTTCTTTTACCTAAATGAAAGTGGCTCAGCATGGGGCGGATCAGTAATGACATTTGATTTTAAGCATCCTACAAATATGCTTCTTATTTATTGACACATCTTGTCCAAACAGCTCCCTCGCAAGTTAGTGGAGTAATGAAAGAGAGAGTGCTGCAGAGGAGTGTGGAGCTTTCCTGGCAGGAACCAGAACATCCCAATGGAGTCATTACTGAATATGAAATCAAGTATTACGAGAAAGTAAGTGCTAAGATTATCTGTCGTGCACAACAATTTGCTGTTTGCTTCATGTTGGCTTGCTGTGTTGTGGAGCAGTGTTAAAGCCATTAGCTGTCAACCGTCCTGTCTCTTCAAAGTCATAGTGATTTTGCTCATTTTTAATAACTAATGAGTCCTTGCAGTTATTGCTGTCATATATTTCATATGTTGTATTTTGGTATACTAAAAATTAAATATCTTTTTGAAATCTGCCTTTTTTCTCTTTTTCCAACTTTTTTTTCCTATAAAGTTGGACTTGGATATTTTACTATTATATTTATAATTTTCCTGTGTCTTCTACATTGTGTTTAAAGCTAGTTTCATTTCCCTCTGTGTCACTGTAATTCCGGTCTTGTGATGATATGTCAAATATAACTCTTGACTGCATTTGGTGTTTTCTTAAGAGCTGTGCAGCTTCAACTTGGTGCCTGAAAACTTCTGAAGCACTTCCTACAGTTTCAGCTGATAAAGATGTCTTATTCCTTATTTGTTCTTTTAAAAAGTCCCAGCATTGTGAAATTTTTTTTTCACTTGTTCTCTCAACACAATAATGATTGAGGGCTGCTTTTCAGCAGTGGATAAAGTGATCTTTGTTTCTGGTAGAGTGAAATTGCAATCTTACTGATGTCAGTCGGAGTTTTGCCACTCATTTCAGGGTGTCTAGGGCTTCATTCATGGTAACTCCAGAATAAAAAATTCTGACAACCTTAAACTGGATGAAAGTGGAGTGAAGGCAGATTCTGCAGCTATATCTTTGTCATGGGGTCCAGACTAAGTGTGGCTCCTCCAGATTCCCTAGTAAATTTTCTACAGCATATAACATATTCCTAATTTTTATAAAACATTCTGAGAGAAAAAAGAAATAATTAAAATGCAAAGAGAACAGAGGAGCTCCTTTGTGACCACTTCGGAAGACATTTCATTTCTGCAAACAAGGTAGTAGTATATCTGCATCAAAAAAGAGCATGTCAGCTTACTAGGTAGCATAGAATTAGGTAAATTCAGACCAGATTGGATCTAATATCGAGTGTCACATCCAATTTTCAGCACTGAATTATACAAATATACTTATCAAAAGATCTTTATATGATTTGGGAAGGGAATAAAATGTTTATCTGTGGATGCTAACTTCCAGTTTAAGTTGTTCAGTTTAATCAATATAACAAAATTTACCAGGTATGTACAGATAGCTAAACAATTAAAAAAAGTTTACTATTCTTAGCAGAGTTTTTGTTCCTCAAGCATATGTGTGTTTGCACGCAAGGACAGCCCATACATTAAAAAATAAAAAAAGTTATATATTTACCAAAGGCAAAATTGTTCTCTGCACAAAAAAAACCAACCAAACAACAAAAAACAAGCAAAACAAAGCTCAAACTATACACCAAACAACATAGATTGTTCTGGTTTTTTGTTTGTTTGGTTGGGTGTATTTTAATATGCAGACTTGTTCCTAATCTCTTAAATAGTTTAAATAGGTAGTGAAAAACTATCGATATGCTAGATGTTTCATATGATGATAGCTGTTTGAATGGGACCTGTATTTTTTTCCCTGTACAATCATGTTATCTGTTACTTTGAAGAAACAGAATTCTGCTACTAGATTCCTATGTTTGCAAAGGGAAGAACAGATGTTGAAGTTACATTGTAATGGAAAGAAACCTACCAGTATTAGGTACAGTGAAATTAATAAAAGAATAAGAAGCTCATCCTATGCACAGTCACAGATAAACTGGACTACATACCTTTAATTCAGTAAAACAGTTTTAATACATATACTTCTCTTCCTTCCAAAATAATGCAGTTCAGCTTAAAAGGTACTTAATAAGCTACTACTCAGAATGAGAGAGGCAGCTTAAGTTTTATTAATTGGACAGAATCTTGGGCAGCATGATCTAGTGTGAGGCATCCCTGCCTGTGACAGAGGGGTTGGAACTAGAAAATCTTAAGGTCATTTCCAACCCTAACCATGCCATGATTGTATGATTCTATGAATTTAAAATAATAAAAAAATAATTTAAAAAAATAATCTGAACTATCAGCTCCTTTTAGAGTGAAATTAAACATTTTTGTGGTTCTGAAATATTCTGATAAGAGTTTTTTTCACCTCTTATTTCTGGCTAGGGCTGGAATGCAAACTGCCTGAAATCTCTCAAGCCTGTCTTATGAGATTTCTAGCACAGGTTATTTTTATTTCTTTGTTACTTATTTATTTTGAGTAAGAACTTTTGGCAATTCAAATAAGCCTTA
Source organism: Psilopsiagon aurifrons (assembly GCA_025447955.1). Lineage (NCBI taxonomy): Eukaryota > Metazoa > Chordata > Aves > Psittaciformes > Psittacidae > Psilopsiagon > Psilopsiagon aurifrons. Next base: position 51,952 of record JAOEHY010023935.1, read on the forward strand.
TTTATGCATTAAAATGCAAACTCAGAAATTCCGCTGTGGCTTTCAGGCCTGAAGCTGATCGTTTACGCTTTCCTTACACTTGTTTCTTATCTCTCAAGCATTCCTTCTCTTTCTCACATGTAAACATACATTCCACCATGGTCCTCACTTATATATGATTTAAGCCCTCTTGGAGAAGATACGAAAAATTGTGGTTAGCCAGATTGGCAGGCTTGGTCAAATAACAGGGCATGAACCAAGAGAAGCCATTACTGAATCTCAGAAAAGAAATCATGTTTGTTGTATTTAACCCTGTATTTCAGCAGAAGCCTTTGCTGCTTTACTGACTGCGAAAGGGGAAGGTTGTCCATCAATTTTAGCTGGCAAAGTACTATTGAAATGAGTTACAGATTCGTTCCTTTCCTCTGTATTCATCTCATTAGCACTGCCTCGTACGGCTCATGCTTCTCTGGTCATGTGGTGCATTCAGATGGTTGGTTAATTCATCTCTTCTGCCCTTCAAATCAGGGTTGCATCTGCCACTGAAAATCAACAGGGCTGCACATATCTGTTCTGAAAGATAATCTGGATCAGTAAATGTGATGAATAAGTAGAGCTTTCTGAATACCGTAATGATCTGTGATACAGCTTTTGTAGTATTTGAAAGTGAGTTATTACTCATAGGGTTTGTATTTTTACAGCTTCAAATTTGAGGGGTGTCTTACTGAGCTTACTTCCCTAGGTTCTTCTCGATGCCATAGTGTTAAAACCTGGGAAAAGACTAAACTCCAGAATAAAAAAACTACGTGAAAACTGAGTTAAGGATTTCAGAATTTGGTGTAAAATCCAGCCAGTTATACGTTGGCAGTATGGTATATTTAAAAGGTATTGGAAGATAGCAAGGGAAGGTGTTCTGACCATGAAAGAACAGATTTCACTGCCCTTGCACTCTTTGGACCCCACAGATCCCCCTGGAAAGCTGTGGTCAAGCTGTTTTCTCATCAAAATTTCACAAAATGTTGTCAGATCCAAAAAAGCAATCATGTTATGTCTGGATCTTTTATGGGTAACAACATGAGCATCCCATTTGAATTTTATGTTATACTTAGAGCTTCTCATTGCATTGACAGTGTTTTGTAATATTCCACAGGGTGTGCTTTATTTTTCATGTTGGGATAAATAAAGAATTCAACAAATTGAAATAAGCTACCTTGGCTGGCTCTCAGTTGCTGATGTGCAACCATGATAATATCTGCCCTATAAATGTAATTTAATCTTTTGTCTTATTGTTTCCAGGATCAGAGGGAGAGGACCTATTCAACAGTGAAAACGAAGTCCACTTCAGCTTCTATTAATAACCTAAAGCCAGGAACAGTGTATGTTTTCCAGATTCGTGCTTTTACTGCTGCTGGTTATGGAAATTACAGTCCCAGACTGGATGTTGCCACACTAGAAGAAGCCACAGGTAAACAGTTAGTTTTATGTGAAATTAACAGTTTCAGTAGAAGTAGTAAGTAAAGCAAGAATAGAAAGAGCCATAGGCAATATTATTGAAACTGGAAAGAATGAAGTTCTACATGAAGGTGGATTTTTGTAACTGTATTTTGAAGGATGAGTTCAATTAGATTTTCTAACACACAGAGGCAAATTACACTCCTGTAAATAGCTGAAGATTTGTAACATATCAGGTTCTTCTCTGATGGCCTTCTAACACAAAGAAAAATGCTTTTTTCTTTCAAATACACACCTCTTCCACCCATCAAGAGAGATGAGTAGTGATGAGCTGAATACCTACTAGATTATTCTGTAGCTGGGGAGAGGAGAGAAGATGATTTCAACCCATAGTTTGCTCCAGGTCATTTTTACCCCATTTGGTTTCCAAAAAAACTCTTTATAGTTTTGTTTATGTGTGTGTTGTTTAAGCTGTATGTCCATCCTTAGTGTCTTTTGACTTCATTGGCTAGTTTCAACTTGGTTTAGTAAGTAAACAGGTCTCAAAGATACTAGGTGGCTTTAAGGCTCATGTGATATGTTGTAAGCTGTCTAAAGAAAAATCATCCTCTCAAAAACCCTCACAGTGGAAAGTATGAAGCTGAAGTACAATCTCTGTCAATACAGAGAATCTGTCAATGACAGCTCAGCGGAGGGATAACATTTCCTTGATCCTGAATTCAATTTTGTGCCCTTATTTGTCCAAAAACCACACCAATACCTTTTTTCCTCACCACTGTAGATATGTGCATGCATGCTTGGTGAAAAACATTTTGGGTCTTCTGACCCAAATAGGCCATAAGCCCATTCACAGACGCTGCCTGTGTCCTTGGCAGCTTCACTGCTCTGTTGCAGACCTAAATTTGGTTAACTCTGTTTTGGACCATTTGCTTCAGGTTAACCTGCCTGACAGTAGGTCAGCCAGATTGGAGTGGAGAATACATGGTCTACAAAGATGCCAACTCTGCTCTTTGAACTCTGTGCAGCATATCTAAGATGTGGATGTACACTAACAGTTGGACTTGGTGATCTTAAAGGTTGTTTCCAACCTAGTTGATTCTATGATTCTGTGATTCTAATGCATCTTATTAATTGCAGCCAGATGTCTCCTGAACAATTTGTCAGTATTATTCTTAAAACACAGTAGTTAGGACTTGATTTCACCTGAGTTGCACACAGAATATGAAAACTATCAATAATGAATAATACCACATATCTAATGGACATAACTGAAATAGTAATTATCATAACAGCAGCAATAAACTGTTATTACTAGTATTATTAGCTCTGTGTCCAGTAGCATACTTTCCATTTGTAGGGTTCTGCTTTAGAAAGAGTCAGTAGCAGAATCCTCATTTTGCAAAATGGGAACCTGAAGTGCCGGCAGAATTACTTTGTTTTGAGTAGATTTCTGGAAAACAAATTAATAGTCTATCATAATCTGTCATATGTTTCTGCTAGTAAGCTATTTTATTGTCCATAGTAGTTTAAAATTAGTAGACCAAAATATTTCCCTAACATTTTCTTAATTACATGAGTGTTTTTTATATACTGAATAAGATTAATAAAGATAAATTCAGAAGTAAACAGTCTTGACTAGAATTTGGTCAACATATTGAAAATCAGGAAATCCTAGAATAAATGCATAATTGACCATGCCCATGTACACTTTTTCTGACTGTTGTGGTTTAAGCCATAAATCAGCCACGCAGTTTGTTCACTCACTTCCCCCTTTTTCTTCCCTCTGCTCCTGGA
>JAOEHY010023936.1:8408-22065 GCA_025447955.1 Psilopsiagon aurifrons
TCCCCTACACACTCTCACACCCACAGCCCCCCCCCAGCGCAGCTGCATTGGTGAGTCACCTCCTCCCGCAGTGCTGCCCGGGGGGGGGGGTCACCTATAGGTAGGCCCTATAGGGGCGTGGAGGTGGCTGCAGGGCCCTATAGGTGAATGGGTGCAGGCGCACGTGCGCGGGTGCCCTATAGGGAGGGTGCAGGCAGAGACGTGTGGGGGTGTGCGGACCCCCCCCCCCCCCCAAGTTGGAGCGGAGTTGGTTTAGGATTGCTGCTTCTGGAGTGGGTCAAGATGGCTCTGAATTTTTCATTGGTCTTCAAAATATCAATATTCATTTTTATTCTTTTGGTCAGGAGAAAGGAAGTAGGCATATCTTTGGTGTCAAAACTTTGGGGTTTTTCCCCTTTTCATTCAAATGGTTTGTTTTGTTGTGTGGTTTTTTGAGTTGTTTTTTTTTTTTAAACAATCCTTAAAGTTAGTCCTGACCTGACTTGGTTTTTCGCCATGCATGTTACTTGCACCGTAAATAATTAATACAACTACTGAAATAAGACAAAAACTTTTTTTATGTCTGAAAATGCTTTTCCTCCCTTGCGAAGTTAAATGTGAAAGATCAGACTTTCTGAAGTGTAACCTTAGATTTAAACTTCAGCTCTGATGCTTTCCAAATTAGTAAGAGAGGTTTCAGAAGTACAGACAGTTGTTCTGTACTAGTGTTAGGTTGAAGTGTTCTTAGGAAATAAGTAGTTTTCATTGTATGTGTTTTATAATCCTTCTTTTTCAGGCACTGTAGTAATGAACGCTGTTGAAATGTTACAGAATATGTTAAAGAGAACCTTGGTTAATAGTACAGGCAATGTTTCTACTTTGACTGTATAAGCACTTCCATTCTATAGTAGCGTTAACTGTCTTTTGAACTAGAACTTCCTATATTTAGCCTCTTACCAGTTCAATTCTTTTAGAAGCTTGCACAAAAGCAGTTGTTATCTTTCTAAATACAACTCTTTTAAACCAAGTTTCATAATGTGATGACAGGTGGGCAGGAACTTGTACCATGGCAAGGGGAGATTTCCTCATTTACAGATGATGCTTTTTCAAAGGCATTTATATTTGTCTGCAGGTGCTGGGAGGCGGGAGGTAACTTAAAAACTGGCATTTCTGTATTTTTAATGAAATATTGCTCTGCTATCCTCTTTAGGCAAAGCATGCAATTCTAGAATAAAGTCCGTGGTGTAATCAGTAGCATCTTTGAAAATTTATGCTGAGAAGAAGTTAATATTATTTTTCTGCAGTATCCAATTATGCTGGAGGACACCATCCTTCAGGCTTTCCTCACTAAAGCATATACAATCATACAATAGAATCATAGATATGAAATAAACACATATATGTGTTTCAAGGGGTTTGAGTCTTGTGGAGAATAAATAGTAAGACAGATGAATGTGTAAGAGACAGAGCTAAGCTTTGTCTAGGTGACTGTAAATATCGTATTTACTGACTTTGATTATCCTATGGTGTTACTTGACTTACTGATGCGGTTTTTATACAGAACCTTAGAGACTGGTTTATATGAATCCCTATATACCAATAAGTGAATGGAAAATGAGGCTGGTGAGCTGTCATTCTTCATTGACCCACTCAAACGATTAATATTCTGTGTGAATATCTGTATGAATGAGAGTTCTGTTTGTATTAACGAGAGTGACTGTTGGAAGGTGCATTTTGTAAGCTGAGCATTATGAATTGCAAACTGAACCTGTAAGTTGATTTTTAGACTAATGTTTGTCCTTAATGGACCTGTAGGAAAGGAAGAAAGATAGGTAAGTTTGTCCATGAACTTGCATGTGTTGTGCAAGAGTCTGAATCTGTATTGAAAAAATTGAAAGAATTGCAGTTTCAAGTGTCTTAAGGTAGTGAATACTCACGGACCTTGTTTTGGGATAAATAGGTGCTGTTAAATAGTATGCTTCTGCATTTTACTGCTGACTAAATATGTTGTATTCTCCAGTTGAGAGATGATATGAAGCTGTCTTCTGAAAGACTGCTGACCTTAGTCTTTGTATATACCATGAATTCTTACAGTTGATCATTAGTAGTTATAGGCATAACACAAAACATGAGTTAGCGGTAGGAAGGTGTAGGAAGGTCTGTAAATGGGGAGATGTCTGTGTTCACTGAGTCAGCACTGTGTAATTTTGTGTTTCAGTTTATGATTATTTGTTTGCTCCTCCAGGTTGATACATTGTTTATGTATTATTTAAAGAAATGAAGCAAGAAGTTTTAGATTATCTTTTGCTTTGTAACTGCTCAAATTTACATAGTTCATAGTCACAGTTCAGATGAAACAGGTAGTTGTGAGGAGTTGGTGTTCTCATTTTTTCCCCCTTTCCTCCAGGATATAATGTTCCACAGATTTGCAAGACTAAAGTTGAGGAAGAGTGTTTGGGGAAAAAAGAAGAAATTGTACTAAATAAAAGTTGAAATTTAGAATAAGTGAAATATGTTGGCAGTTTAGGGTTAGTCTCTTTCTTAATCAGTTCCTAAAATGTTAGAGAGACGTTAGTCTTTAAATTTGTTCAGTCTCCTAAACATGTCAAAACTGTTGCTGCATTATGGCATTTTCTATTAAAGTCTTCTTTTAAACTTTTCATATAGGCTGTTAAATTGCTACTGTGTGGTGAAACTCTTGTCAGGTCTTCCTATAGTGCTGCCAAATGTTATCTTTTGAGAGGAGGAACAAATCTTTTTTCCTGGACTTTAGATTTACTAGAAAAGGAAGTTCTTGGAGGATATTACAGTTTGCTGTAAGGCTTATCAAAACCAATCAACCAAACCCCTTCCTCTTCAAGCTCCCACCCTGAAGCAGCGCTTGTTTTGTGATGAGACCAGTAGTGCTCCTAGACAATGTCTTGGAGGTAGACCAAATCTGTCAGGCACTACACAGGAGGTACAACTCCATCTTTTAAGGAACACTCGCATTTTAATCTACTTACCTCTTTTGCTCCATGCTAGCAGAATAGCTTTTAATTCCTGCAGAACTGATTCAAGCAATGTGGGGAAGTAAAGGGTTTTGCTACAGCTCTTGGGTGTTTCAGTTGACAAAGAGGATTCCCTTTTTTAACTTAGTTGTGTGTTTTACTTGCTTCTGTTGCGTAAAGCCTGACAGTTGGGAGGGAGAGGTGGATATTGCGAGTCCTGCGTTTCTGCTACTGACTGTTGTCATGGAGTCCTGCCTATTCTACAGAGCTTCAAGCTTTTTTGGGGTCAGACTAGAGAGGTTTTTTTCTCTTGACTTTTATGGGATCACTGTCAGCACTGGTTACTCAGCTCATCTTCTGAGCCAGAGTGGAGCATGGTGTAGGCCATGAATATTCCTTGCAGGAAGAATCTGGAGAAGTTTAGTGTAGAGATTGCCCACCCGAACAAGGATAAGGCTTGTATCTCAAGGTATGAGTGAAGAGCAAAACACATATATTAAAAACATATGTCAATAGTTAATATTGTAAATGATAACTGCCATATGCCATAAGCAAACTACAGGCATAGATCCCTACCACCACAGATACCCCTCTGAGGGAGTATGATAGCATAGTAGGCATTTCCTGACACTCCTAGGAGATGTGGATAATACTGTATCGTCATCTCCAGTTATTGTTATAAGTCATCTTTGAGCAAAAGCCTAGTTATTAGGATCAGTTTTGGTGGCACATTGCTATGACTTCCCTGTCACTCTTTCAGCCGATGGCCAAAGTGGGCTAGGTGTAGGAGAAATGCAGTAAGTTAGGATGCCCCTTACTTTCTTCCGGACCCCTCTCTTAGCTTCTGGTCATGTTTTTTGGTGTATAACAGTCAGCCTATTCAGATAACACTATGGAGGAATTTTATGCCTGGTTGTTTTGGTAGCTCAGAGATTGGTTGGTTTTATTCGTGAGTGTGTGCGTGTGTGTGTGTGTGTGTGTGTGTGTGTGTGTTACGGAATTGAGTACTGATGTTCCTTAGGCAATAAGGTGTAGACAGTATATTCTTTTCCAGATACGCTCATTGCTATACAGTGATGAAAACCTCAAAATTTGGAGAAGTGTTAATGTTGAGCTCTGCGTTTATCATTAATAGGGGTGAATTTTATCTGCACTGTAGTTGAAGAATGTGTAGTTCCATATACTAATATGCTATTTTTCAGAGATATTCTTGGAGGAAACTCTAGGCAATGGATCTCTGTCATTTCCAATAGTTGTATTTTAAATTTAACAATATTGGAAGGGTTTATAAAACTTCAAGTAATGATTAGGTTCTGAGCAGAAAATGTGTTGCTCTTGACCTTTTCTGGGTAACCTCAGCCAAGCTTCATCCGGAGGGAAGGATCCTGGCTAAGGATGCTGAGTTATGGTGTAACAGATTAATTATTATTATCTTGGTGAATGCCCTGTCTTGAAACAGAAGTAAAGACTGTTAGTTTTATCAGCCTCCCTTGCCTTTTGGACTGTAGGCCAGGACCTCTGTGGTGGCAGTTTTAGATGGCCGCCGTCAGCTCCTGCTCATTTGGTCTGCTGAGGGGTAGGAAATGAGGAAGTGAGAACAGACTGCAATTACTAGGTGCAAATGTTTACCCCCAGAGCTGCTAACTAACTTTGTTGGTATCCACTCACTTCCTTCAAGGTAGAGAGCATAAACACTTGAGTTCTGTACTTTCAGTGGGTTCTCACTGCAGTGCTCTGGTGTATCACACCTAAAGGATGTAATGAAAAGGAATGAGGCCAATGATGCTTGTGTTTTCTGAAAACTTTGACAAATACTGTGCTGCTGTAATCATTTCCAATTTGTTCTGTTTCACCCGGTAGTGTATAGAATTGCGATAAATGCTCTGCAGCTGGTATGTAGAAAAATTGAGTAGTGGTGTTTGGCCAGTTCTGCAGTGTGTTTGCAGACAGTTTAAAACTTCTGAGAAGTAACAGTGCCCCTATTTGGTCTGAGATCTTTGTGAGAACTTTACAGAACTTGTCTAGAAACTTCTTTTGCAAGGATAAGAAGCTATGTCTAGTCTCTAGTACTGTGGGTGCTAGTTCAGGTGCCTCCTGTTTTTGCAGGTTGGTAAATTCTGGCTGGATACTCCTGCTGAAATTCTGTAGGCCAGCTATTGCCTCTTCCTCAATTCCTTCTTACACCTCCTGTTTAAGACTAAGTAGCTCCTTCTGGTAAGAGTTAGCTGATGTAAACCATCAAGAATTCAACAGGTTCTTAACTGTTTACTGCTGTAAACTCCCTTTCCTTACAATTCATCTTTTAAGGAACTCTCGTAAGAGGAGCAAGTTCTGTAGTGTTACTGGCAAAATGACCAACTGCCAACATGAAATAAAGTTGCATTTGAAGAAAGCAGTGTTGCAAAAGCTACATTGTAATTTCCATTCTATGCACCCCAAAGAATTTACTTCTTCGCAAAGTAATCTGGATCTCCAGCAGTAAATCCATTTGTTCTGCATCAGTCTGGGAGGTTTAGTGTTGTTCTTTGACAGTAGCTAGAAAAAGCTAGGGAAAAAATGCCTAGTTCTTCTGGTGAAAAGCATTTTGTTGTTCACCTTTGTTATCCTGCAATGCATTTCTTTTGGAAGCTGAGTACTGGCACTTTTAAAAGGTTGCATTTAACTTGTAAGCCTGGTTTTTCTGGCTTCCTCAGTATACAGCTGTAATACGTATCGCCGAATTGCATAATAGTTGAGATTGGAAGGGGCACCTCTGGAGGTCATCTTGTCACACCCCCCTGCTCAAGCTGGGTCACCTAGAGCCAGTTGCTCAGGACTGTACCCAGACGGTTTTTGAGTTTTATTAAAGCTGGAGACTCCGCAACCTCTCTGGGCAACCTGTGCCAGTGCTTGGTCACTCTCACAGTAAAAAAAAGTTCTCCTTATGTTCAGAGGGAATTTCCTGTGTCTCAGTTTGTGTCCATGCCCTCTGGTCCTGTCGCTGAGCGCCACTGGAGAAAGCCTGGCTCCCTCTTCTGTGCACCCTCCCTTTAGGTATTCATATACATTGATTTGATCCCTGCAAAGCTTCTTTAAGCTAAACAGATCTGACTCAGCCTTTCCTCATATGAAAGGTTCTCCTGGTGAGTTATCTTCACTTTCCTGCTTTTCACTGCACTTTCTCCAGTATATCTGTGTGTGTCTTTTACAGAGGAGCCCAGAGCTGGACACAGTAGTCCACATGTGTCTCACCAGTGATGAATAGAGCCCTGAACCTGCTGGCAACACTCCTTCAGATGCAGCCCAGAATACCATTTAACCTTCTTTGCCTCAAGGGCCCATAGGTTTATTGTCAACTTGATGTCCAAGAGCATCAGGTTCTTTTCTGTCACGCTGCTTTACAGCCAGTTGGTCCCAACATGTGTTAATGCATCATGAGGTTGTTCCTCCCAGGGACAGGATGTTGCACTTCCCTTTAAACTACATGACTAGGAGGGAGATGATAATATTTTGCATGAAGTTTTATGTTAGCACCGAAGCTACTTGAATAGAGCTGTTTGCCCCTTCTGATTTAAGGAATGACAAAGTTGTTTGGAAGAGCTGATGACTACTGTTAGCTTCTAGGAGAGAGAGACAGAGAAGTATATTCATGACTGTTACTAGCTTTACCTGCTGATGTCATGCTTTTCAGGTGGCAGTAGGCTGCTGACAGTGATTGTTTATTCGGTCTTGGAGACTTCAATAGGACAGACAAATGCTGTTGAAGAAAGGGCTTGCATGTGTCTGTTCCTGCAGTACGGCAGTGCTGTGGCATAAAGGTTCTTTTGAGTCTTTTGCTGAGTTTTTTTTTTTTGTGGAATGGTTGCACTTTCATGTACAATGACATTTTAGTCTAATTTGCTCAAGATGTACTCCTGCTGCACTTTGAGCTCAGATGTTTGTGTGTTAAAGTTGCATCTTTGAGTCATTAGTATTTGGGCAGCGGTTTGTGGAAGTTTTCCAGCTAGCAGCTTCTTATAAACATCTCTCTCTCCTGCCAATAACAGACTTGATCTCTCTCCCATTCCCCAAGAAAGGTAATGTTCAGATAAACTGGAGTACATTTGTGTATTTCCTCTCTTTGGACACTGTTTTCTTACTATCTTGGTGAATCCAGGAGTAACCACTACTGCAATTGCTGGGACTTTGCTTCTGAAAGATTTTTTCAACATGGGAATTTGTTGGTTTTGGGGGTTTTTTTTGTTGTTGTTTTCTTCCCAAAGCATCAGCAGAAGCAGTATCTAGGTTTTGCTTAAATCTGCAGGACCAAAAGGCACAAGCAAGGCATTACAAGTGCAACAACTGTGGAGTTTATTTTTAAAATATAACCATTGGAAGAAATCTGGGAATGAGCATGGAAAAACATCTGGATTCTGATCCTGTGTTCATATGCGTGGTTCACTTACAGGCTTTGTTGTTGATAGGGAACTAGAGAGTTGCATAAATCTTCACTCCTGAGTCAGACTGGGAGATTAGAATCACAGTTCTCTAATAGTGATTTTAGAGATGCTTTTGTACAGAATCCTGAAAGACGCCAAATTGTTCTAATAGCATCACAAACTTATTGCTCAGTTGTTTGTGGAGGTGTTGTGTTTGGCTTTTGCTTCCTTTTTTTTTTCTTTTTAATCTGCATACAAGCCTGACTTAAGGAAAGGGGGTGAAGAAACATGAACCTGGGAGTTAAATACTCCAAGGGTAGATTTAATCACTGTGATTCTTACATAGCTTTGAGGGTAAATGATGCAGGAAGGCCTCTTCTGTTCAAAAGCTAAACAACTCTTCAGCAATGGAGAGGAAATAATAAACTTCTGCTAAAGCTTTACTGCAGCGACTTACTGTCCAATAGAATTGAGTTATTTAAAGCATTAGGAGCCTTTGCTTTGTTAGAAAACACTCCTGCAAACAGTTCAGCTACGCTAGGTCTTTTTTGGAAGATAGTGCTCTTCTAACTTGGTATATTAGAACTTTAGCAAGCCTGTTCCCACAAAGCTTCACAGATACTAATCTGAAGTCAGTAGCAGAATAGGAAAGCTGCATTGAGAAGCAGCTTAATGCTTACTCTTAAAAGATAGGAAGGTAAGTTTATAATACTATTTCAGACATTTTTGTGTATTTATCCCATGGACATATGTACCCTTTAAAATTACCTTTTATGGATCTCTTGCATTTCCAAAGCAGCTCATGATGTGTTAATTGTTAAGGGGCAGAAAGCTCTGGGTTTGCATTTATGTTCAGTCAGTTTGGAGCAAATGTCACAATCATTCCTTGATTTTTTTTTTTTTTTTTTTTTTTTAAATAGCATTCGGATTAAAAGTAGGAGGATTAAGCAGTTCACTTGTTTAGCTCTTTCTTGAACAGTTATTAGATATTAAAGATCACAGATGTTAAAGATCTTGAACAGATCCCAGTAATTAGATGTGCTTATCTGTAACATGCAGCAATGTTTACTGGCTGACCAACCCAGTAAACATAAAAGCAACACTGCAAATACCTCTTCAGACTAGCGTCTGGTGATTTGCTTGTTTTATACAGCTCATACTTTTCTTTTCTTTTTAAATACAGCGGGCAATTAAATTGCAGTTGAGATGAAAAGGTTGTCATGTTGGCTGGGAGATTTTTGATTCACAAAGGGAGAAAATGGCATTGGAAGTGTTGGTTTAAGTCCATGCTTTGTCTAAAATCAAGCCCTCTTTTTTTGAAAGGAAAACTGGAAAGCTTTCTACTTGGATTGCTGTCTGCAATTCTAAATGGTTGTCTTCAGTATCAGTTCTTGTAAAATTGCTTGTTCAGGAAGGCTTTAGAAAATAAATTCCCTGAAGAGGCACCAATGTAGCAAATGTAAATTGCAAAGAAAATAACTGACCTTTCAATATTACACATAGCAAGAGAAGCAAAAAGCGGGGAGGATGACATTCCCCAATTTCTCTTACTTTGAGGTTTTGGTTTTTGGAGATAGGGAGCCAAGATTTTTTTTCAACGGGTTTGTGATTTGCTTGGTTGTTTTAGGTATACAGTGACATACCTCTTAAGTTACATACTTGGTTCAGTTTGGTTACATACAGGCTAATAGTTCTGGTATCAGGAGAGTGGGAAAAGTAGCAGTAGGATGATTTTTATTATTAAAATATTTGTATTTAACCAAAACTCAAAAAAGAAAAAGGAGGAGGATGCACCTTGTTTTGATTTTGTTCAGTGTCCATTCCCTCCCAATGCAGCAAATGGCCTATCCTTATTATGAGCTGTACTTTTGTTTCTAATGCCTAGGAAAATTGATGTTTTGAAATTGCATGTTAAAATGTACTTTTACTGGAAAAAAAAGTTCTGCCAATCATTGTTTTATTGCAAATGCTGACAAATCTACTCTTCTGTGTCCTTCCTCTTCTCACTTACTGGGTTTTGGGTGGAAGGTGAGGGAGAAGAGAGATATACCAGGGCTGATCATGGTTTTCTTCTATAATGTCATACCTTTACTCTTTTACTACTTACAGCTTTTGTTTTCAAGGCTGCTTTGACAATATTTGTAGACTCAAGGATATTTTCTTTCTTCACAGTAATTCTGGGAATAGTGTTTTTTTCCTCTTGAGCCTGTTTCATTAGATGTAAAATGCTAGATTAGTTCTTTTGTGTAAAGTAAACCAAACTTAACTTTAAACATTACATTTTAAATTGGGTTCAATTAAAATGTATTTGATTTTTGGTGGGTTTTTTTTGGTTTATTTGGTCTTTTTTTCAGTTGGCGCAATTGCAGACTTTAAGCAATGCTGACATCTGATATCTTGTTGCTACTCTTGCTTCACATTTTGAAGCACCTTGCATTGATAAAGCTCAATTATAAACTGATTCACACTAAGTGCTAGATAGTAAATTTCAAAAGATGTTTTGCTGTTATATTGAGACTATTTCTTGTAAGAGTTTCTTTCATTCTCTGTTTTCTTCTTTATTGCTGTAGCTTTGTGTGAAATATTTACTGAAGTATATAGTGTCTGAATAACAGAGCAAGCAGATGAATATTCTCCTAACCACTTGATGCATATCCTATAGCAAGTTATTTAACCACATCTGTGCAATGGAAATATGTTCAATACAGTTGTTAATTTTGGACATTTGTGGGGTATTTCAACACCTCTAAGTACTTAAATTATAGGGCACAATATTTTGGGCATGTAATTCTTTGGCCATTAGTACATTGCTTTAAATAAAGAATACCTAGTTACCTCAAACAGATGACTAAGTTAGTTTGCAAACTCTGTGTCAGAGATTATTATCTTCTATTATACAGGTTGATTTGGGGTCTGGTTAAGCAGAGCAGTGTTGCATTATGATTTATGAGGTGCCAAGAAGCGTGTTAGTGTGAGAGGAAAGTGTGAGTACAGTCATTGTCAACACACCAGAGAAAGTGTAGGGAAGAGACTCATGTCCATGATTACCTGCCTTCCCACCTGCACAGGCTCTGGAGTTGGGTTCTGTGGATTTGCAGCTCTGAAGTAGAAAAGCATTAAACTTTTGCAAATTATGGTTTTGATAACTATTTCTTGAAATCCCCATGAGTTTCATAAATAGTTTTCCTTCTGATAAATTTTGAGAAACCTTGTGATAATGGAATTAACAAAATGTGGCAGAAACACTGCTCCTGGAGTTACAGTTTCCAGAAATAACTTTCTGTAGTGAACTTTCTTGAGTCTAAATAATAATTTATTGTTTTGTTTTTATAGATGACTATGGATGAGAAATATGTGAACAGTATTTGGGATCTTCTAAAAAATGCAATCCAAGAAATCCAGCGTAAGAACAATAGTGGGCTCAGTTTTGAAGAGCTGTATAGGAATGCGTATACAATGGTGTTGCATAAACATGGAGAAAAGCTCTACACTGGACTAAGGGAAGTGGTCACTGAGCATCTAATAAACAAGGTATGTCATTTTATGAATTAAAATCGAAGTGTCTTATGCAAAAGAATTCTAAGTAAGTACTCAAATGACAAAACCAGAACTTAATTCTATGATTCTGTGATTTATTATTTTATTATGTTGCCTTGTGTTGAAATGGTATTGCCATCCTCAAAAATGGTAGCTTAGAGCTAACATCAGGCTTAAATGACTTCATCTTCCAGATACTTTTTGCTGTAAATTACTGAGGGAGGTCAGACCATATGAAGTATTTGAAAGTGTGTAACAGGAAACAACTTAAGCTGAAGCATATCTGTTGAGAGCTGTGAATTTTTAAGAAAAGGTTTGTGGCCTTTTGGTGGAATTTTGTGACTTTCTCAGAATAAATTTTGTTTTGTTTTCTAGTCAGTTTTGATTGGTTGGTTGGCTTTGGTTTTTAGTTTTTTTTCCAATCTGTGAAGCAAAATAAGTAACAGTGTAAGATCATGTTTGTTACGGGCTAACGAACTAATTCATAAATTAATGAGAGTTGTGCTAGGTTTACACGGTTTGAAGAGGAGGTAGGCAATGTACAAAAACATCAGCACGGCAACAAAGAAAAGTCCTGAATATTCTGCATTCTATCATTTTAGCCTTTTCAAAACCATGTAATTCGGTCAAAATGATATGCAGAAATTTCTTGTATCTGCACTTGTATCATCTGAGGAAAGAGCTCTTCACATCTTGTCTTGAATCAGTCTTTGTAAGGAACGGTTAGGGTTGACTAATAATAAGTCACTGAAAGAAGTTTAAAATTCATTTTTTAGGAGTCTAGATAATATTTTGTGGTAATAGAATCTTAAGTGTAGGGAAGATGCTGTACTTTTTGTGGTAACACCCATAGCTGCCTGTCTTTGAAAAGGGATGAATGTCTCCTCTTTGATCCCATACGCTGGCTGCGGGTCCAGATGGAGTGTCTGTTCTGTTATTACTGTATTTGGAAAGGAAAGTCATGTGTATTGAATGACCACTGCTGGCTGATAACACAGAACGTGGTTGGGAGGTTAATGTCTAAATAATCGGGAGTTTCTCTAACTGGAGTTACTGCAGTGGCACAGAACTGTATTATTTCTTCCCTAAAATCTTAGTTTTTTAAAAGTGTGATCCAGACAAGTATATTCTAAATTGCTTTGCATGTGGGGCTTTTTAATTGTTTGCATGTGATGAAACATACTTTATGAAGTAGCTAAATAATTTATGATTCTCCTCTATACTTGTAGCACATCTGTGGCTCTCAAACACTTCTGTTTTCATCATCTGTGCATTCATAATCTGTGCTATTCATATAAAATGTGGCAAATGGCTGAGGCTTTTTGTGCGTTATTCTTGTATAAGCCCATGTTTAAAGTCTATACTAAATCAAGACACTAACTTTTTGTTCTTCCTAGGCATTAAGTTTATCCTAGTTTAATTAGAGGAAAGCTTCTTATCTTTGTTCTTAGTTATTCTACATGTTAAAAACTACCCATGTGCAAAATTAGTTATTTTGAAGGGCTGATGGGGCAAGCTGACAAAAGAGCAGAATACCCTTTGAGTTTGTTGTGTCACTGCACGGGCTGAGAGGGTTGCAGAGATACCGGCATATTAAAAAATGACAATTTAATGCTACTGTATCTGTAATCTTGTCATATTAAAAAATGACAATGTAATGCTACTGGTGCTTAAAAATATCCAGAGCATCTTCTCTAGTCATCTAGTTTTCTAGTCTTTAATAAGTCTTTAATTAATCAAATTATATCCATGTGCCCAGGTAACATAAAATAGATGATCAGAAGGTTGGGGTTTTTTATTTTCTAAATAAAAATGCTAACTACTGAATTTTAGTAGTAAAATGCTGTAAAGCTTAGAAGGTTAATTTATCCAGATATCTGATGATGCCAACCTGTAAATGAAAAAATCCCAGGGAAAGATTTAATAAAAAGCTAAAAATTGATCTCTGTCAGAAAGCTCTGAAAAATAGATAACTTCTGTAGGCTCAAAGCTGCTCCTTTTGGTGGTTAGCTTAAGAAAATTGAGGCAGTTACAGATGGAGGTATGGGAAAAATAGTGCATTGTTTATTAAGAAATAGCACCAGTTCTTTAACAGCATCTTATGGTTTTTGCCATTAGTACTTGTAAGAGAGAAAAAGTTTTTGTTTAACCTCACACTTATATGACAGCAGTTTTAGAGGAATCTTCAATTTTCAGTGCCTTTGCAAGAGCAGTTCTCTGTTAAATATTAAGTAGCTCATTAATAATAAATGCTCTCATCACAAATCTTTGTAATCCTCAATTCAGAGAATCAGTGGTGGATGCTAGAGTTTAGAAGAGGGAGATTTTGCCAACTGAAGTGTTGTTCATGAAATCTCTTAACTTTTCTATCAAAATGAAAATGTGCAGCGTGAATAAATTTTAGGAAAGGACTACATTTAGTTCAGGAAGTATATCTGAGGATCCAAACCCAAATTTTGAATTGCTAGAATCCTTGAAACAAAATCGCAATTTGCTGTGCACAGCTGCTGGTTATCTTACTACAAAAAAAAAAAAGTTACATGTCTGTAGTATGTCAGTCATGCTGGTTAATTAAATGTAATGTAAATGGCTACATAGAAGCAATGTATTGTATTCATGTAGTTTTACAAATAGTTTTCAAACTTGGAAAGAAAAGAATTATTTTTGGTGTGGCACAGTGTCATGGGTTCAGCAGTAGCAGTCATTTTTCTCATTCTCGGTAGTTGGTGCAGCACTGTGTTTTTGACTTGTGGC
>JAOEHY010023938.1:0-11531 GCA_025447955.1 Psilopsiagon aurifrons
CACAAGGATGATCAGGGGACTGGAGCACCTCTCATATGAAGATAGGATGAGAAAGTTGGGGCTGTTCAGCCTGGAGACCTCATAGCAGCCTTCCAGTATCTGAAGGGGGCCTATAGGGATGCTGGGGAGGAACCCTTCATTAGGCACTGTAGTGAGAGGACAAAGAATAACGGATTCAAACTTAAACAGGGGAAGTTTAGATTGATATGAGGAAGAAATTCTGTACTGTAAGCGTGGTGAGGCACTGGAATGGGTTGCCCAGGGAAATTGTGAATGCTCCATCCCTGCCAGTGTTCAAGGCCAGGCTGGACATAACCTTGGGTGATACGGTTTAGTGTGAGGTGTCCCTGCCCATGGCCAGGGGGTTGGAACTACATGATCTTCAGGTCCTTTCCAACCCTAACTGTTCTATGATTCTATGGTTCCTCAAAGTAGTTTCAAAAAAAATCTTTCTGCATCTTTAACAGCTCTTGCACTTTTTTTCTCTTATAGACAGGTAATAAGGTGCAATGTTATTTTATATGATATACACAGTTGTTTATGTATACTTATATTAATAAATATGCACATGCATCTATGCAAATGTGTCTGTGTATATAAGTATATAATGACACAAAACCTATATGCATATACTTTTATTTATGAACATAGAGATTTGTATAAATGTCACCTACTAAACTTCTAATACTGCAAACAGCTTTATACACTAAAAATATAGGATGTAATCTTACACAACCTCTGATCATGAAAATGTCACGACTAATATTAATTTGATATCAAATCTGATTTGGATTGTCAAAAGAATATGGGCATTCTTAATGTATACCAGCAGAAGAAAAATGTGACTAAGCTGTGAAACTCAAGGACATAATCTTAAGTGTGGCAAAGGATAAAATTCATGTGTTTAATACCATTTGTTACAATAAAGAAAATATTGCATATTTAATATGTTAATTAGTTTTTGATACCAATTTATTTGGATTGTTCATGTTTCAGGAGAATACTACTGAATTAGTTAATTAGTCTTAATTCTTGCGACAATGAAAGCACTAATACCCCTGAGTGGCACAGAATACTCACTGGAAAGCTATGCTACAATGTTTGTTACTTTACAGTGCTTCAGAATTACTTTTTTTTGACTTAAAAAGAAGCACATAATATCATCTCAATATCTTTTATATCAAAACAGAATTCTAAAATCTGCATAACTGTTTGAAAACGAAATGATTCTTTAAAAAAGCCCAAACCAGTCAAAATGCAAGAAAGTTGAAAAAGAAAAATTATATGTACACAATTGTTTTACACAAAAAGATGCGCAAGGGTACTTCTGGTCAATAATAATGAGAATTTTCCCTGTTATATGTTTAGCACCTCTTGGAAATACTGATCTGCAAAGTCATAGAAAATAGCTAAAATATTGATTAGTATTTAAATAAAATTCTGTAGTAATATCTAATATTTCAACATTAAGAAATAGTATCATGAACACACTAAGAAACTGTGTATGATTTTTTCATGTCTGGTGCTCCAATATTTTTATTACTCTTGGCACAGTTGAGCCACAGACCATGGTCCTTTAAATGCAAAACTGAAAAAAAATCTTGTAAAATACAGTGTTTTGAGAAGAGTCTGGAAGGCAGGTACACTGTACATCAGTGACATTTGAGATCCTAGTGAATAATGGGAACATGCACCAAGCATGTAAAGACCCAAGCTACTTCTGAGCTAACAATGAAAGCTGAAACTGAGATGCAGATCCCTTCAGCTAGTTCTCCTTGGACTACCCAGAACCTGAAGCAGGCCAGGTGTGTCCATGCAATACTGATCAGAACCCCCCAAAACTAGACTCCTTAGCGAGAGGCACTGCCAACTCTACAGGATGCTGTGCTGGGTGCTTTTACCAGCTCAGATTCCTCCTAGCTAAAGATCGGCAGCTATTTAAACCAGTCTCTTGAATATGCACTAGAGTAAAGCAGCAATGCTTCTCCAGTCCACTAATTAAACTCCCTTGTGGAACTGGCAATGTCAACACTGAAAGTCACAGACATGCAGGATTGTGCTTTTGCATGTTTGCTGGAAAACTGCAAATTCATTGTTAGTCCCGAGAGGCAGAAGAAGTATTGGATCACCTGACTTTGAGAATCTTGACTCAATACATCTCCCAGACGTCATGAAAACTAATAATACTCTTAACCATGTAATCAATTTTTAATGGAAAATAGCAGTTATTGCATCAATTAATTACTATATTCTGAAACAGAAAACATGCTAATTTTGTACAGACATAAATGCTATGGCATTGTATTGATAATATTTCCAAAAGTATAAAACAGATGGGTTTAGAGACTTTTTCATAAGCATATTTTCCAGGAAATACCTTAGATTAATTGCTTACTAAATTTTTTAATGTATCAAGTTTACCCTTCAGGATACACAAGGCAATATATTATACATTGACTGAAAGATGGAATACCTTTGTGGTGCACCTTGAAAAAGAGAGTTTTCAGTTTCTAAAAAAAATTCCTTAGCCAAAAAAAAAAAAAAAAAAAAAAGGAAAAAAAAAGAAAAGAACAAACCAAAAAAACCTAAAAAAAGACACTCAAAAAACCCTCAATAAATAAGCCCAAAGAAGACGAACAAAAAAAAAAAAAGAAAAAAACTGCATCAGTTATGAGTAATTGTAATGATAACACAAGTCAATCTTTCTGAAAACTCTAGTTCAAAACTGACCTAGAAATCTTTTACTCTCAGGCCCTGATGCATGAAATTAATATGACTAGTAGTCCATACTGAAAACCAAACTCAACAGCAATAAAACCCCATCTCATGACATTCTGTGTCGGCAAAGGGAGAGAAGGGAAGGGACTGACAATTTCTAAAATATATCACATGAGAGCAGCTACACATCTGTATTTATCCCTTTGAAAGAAGAAAAAACATAGTGAATAACAAAAAATTCTGACCCAATATCGATCTATCAAAATGTCATTAAGAATTGCAATATAAATAAAAAATATAGCCAATAATTGTTGTGAAAGAGCTCCTTGTTGGCCAATATTAAATGTAAAATGAATTCTAAACAAGGATGGAGAAACTGCAAATTGAGTTTCCCACCAAGGACATAGTAAAATAAATATATACTTCCTAATCCTCATAACTCATGATTCAAAGCATTTCTGAAGTCTCATGTTTTCCCAGACTAGCTGAAGTGTTGTCAGGTCCTAAAATATATTTCAGAACTAGACATCATTAAGGAAATATGCAGTCATTTTGAAATGTAGTGACCTACGGCATATTGAATCATGATCATTTTGACCTTTGGTCTACTAAATAATACATTCTTTGTGTAATGCTTGTGGACAGTATCTCCAAAAACTAGGTATACAAGGGCATAAGTTCAGGACTAGAAAACAGAGGGCTTTTATCTATCAAATAATTAAGAAAAGGATAGGGACTAGCGTCAAGTAACAGAAAAACTGCTGAAGATGTTATTGCTTGTAATATATTCCAGTACATGATAATCAGTTTACCAAATTGAAGAATATAGAAATTAATATACAAAGCATTCATACTGAGAATAATAAATGACAGGAATATAGGATTCAGACTTTACTTTTGAGCTATTGCAACATATACCCAGGCTACAGAGAGTCCAAGAGTCTTCAGTTTCAGTAGGTCAGACAACTTTATGTCCAATTAATATTTTCACAAAGCATCTTTTTTCTGAATGATTCTTACTGACAGTGAAATTCTGTATAATATTAGTAGCTTCTTTTTAAAAGCCTTAGATTACTTCAAAGTTTACAGTCTTTCTCAGATGTGACACATATTACTCCATTGTTATGAATGAACTAAATAGTGTGGTCCAGCTGGAAGCAAGTGTCCTCAGAAATGTTTCTCCTCAATTGGCCTGAGCCCAACAGGGCCATTCCCAAATGCCACGTGCCCCAGAAAACGTTCCAGATTCTGACAGTCCCTTAAATAATACCTCATCAAAACCAGATGGCTTAAATATTTCCCAGCAAAATTGGTTCTATGAGATGTATCGCCAGTGATCCCCTACTGCAGGCTGCGAATATCATGGCTCATACACAGACACACTGCTATAACTGCTGCTTTCAAAAATTCTCTTTAAAAAATGGTTCTTACACAATTACTCTCAGCCTGGCCCCAGGCTTTATCCATTTCAATTTCTGCAGTTTCTCATGTGAAGTATTTCTATGGAAAAATCAATATGAACCCCAAGGATAGGATACAGTAGGATCAAGGAAATCTGAGTCCTTTACTTGAAAAATAGTGTATACATATTTTCTCTATATAGCTGTTTAAATGGAATCACAGTCTGGTCTAACATTTACAGGGCAGTCATAAATAACTCAGTAGAAATACATTTTTGCATGCTGTTTTTTTCCATCATTAAACTGATTTTTTTCCTTTAAGAGGTCAATGTAAAGTATGTATGTTACAGTTTCTTAATATTTTCCATGAGCTTCTGGTAACAATGATGAAAGAAGTAACAAAGTGTGAATTGTACTGCAGACATCAGTAAAACATCATTTTAGTATCAGAGATATTTTTAACAAGGCAGTTGCATTTCCTAGGAAACAGAGGCAGGAGAAAAAAATAGTGAAGTTAGGTTTAGTGCATGAGTCATCTAAGCAAAATTAACTATCTTTCCTGTATATAAAACATTACTCACTTAAAGCCATAAATATGGCATTAAAAATTTAACAGTCTACAAATAGAAATGCAAACACATACTTAAAGTTTTCTCAGATAGCTCCAACACGCTACCTTAAACATTTCAGCAAGCCACTTCAGAAATTTCACTCTGTTTTGTGTGAGCATTGCAATTACTGTATGGAAATCTATTCAGAGTATTATACGGCCAGTAGCTAAATACTAATGTGAACAAGTCAAGTCATTTATCAGAAATCAAAGAAACCCCAGAAATAACCTGGTTTTCAGTATAAAAATATAATTCTGTAGCAATAAAAGTAAGCTTATGTTATATATTCACTGAGATGTAAACCCAAAATAAGTAGCCAGAAAACTTGAGCCGTACTCTTGAAGGGGCCACAGAATGACACAGCATCAGGGCTTCTGTCGATGCTAGGGCTGAGAAATTAAGCTCTCTGGAATAGTATGCCTCACATGATAGCTCACTGGGCAAACAGAACCAAACTCAAATTACAACAGGTAATGCAGGACAAAGTGGAGTGGCACTGTGTATAGAGACAATTAAGTTTCTTCATCCCAAAGTCTGTGCAGTGCTCCCTGTTTTCAAGCAAGGAATGGGGATGGGGGAGAAAGAAAGTCAGTGTCTTGCTCCGCTGACCCTCCTCTCCCTTAGCTAGCAGTGTAATGGATGGGAACCTAGATGAGAGTTGATTCCCACTCATGGCTGAGACATAACAAAGTATGGTTTCTGTCACAGTGTATTTGGCAGAGTATACATGTTTATGTTCCTTGTAATTGTTTGTTGGAAAAAGGCAGGAAAAACATGAGGGTGCAGCTGGCCTATGACCTTCATACTTGGCTGCACCAGGATGCCTGGCCAACACTCTCAGTACAGATATCAGGGAGATCATAAGAAACTGCATAGTCCTATGAGGAAACAATTACAGATCTGGCATAAAGAAGGTTGTTTTCCTAAGGGTATAAAAGCACTCTTTTCTCATAGCCAAATCCGAAGCCTCACCCATGGGTGTATGCACTGCATAGGAATTTTCCAAATTACCTGAGGCTCCTGGCACTGGCTGCAAAGGAGCTTAACAGCTTCAAGTGTAGGCTGAAGATTCACTGGTAACTGGTGATGCATTTCTCCTTAATCGCTATTCTCTCTATGAAGTAATGATTTGATGCATTGCTAATTTTCCTCTGTGTTATACATATATATATATCTCCGATTTTCTTTATTGTGCTTATTTACTCTCTGTATATATACACTATATACCTGTTTTGCATTAGTGTGCTTGTTTGCTTTAGCAATCTTATTCACTTTAGTGTGCTTATTTAATAAAATGCGCATGTTATGTGGCACGTTATAATGTGTGATTATCTTGTTGAGTACCCTACCTGTTAGCAGGACACAGAAGTGCCAGACATGCCATCAAGGCACACTGCACTATGCTAAAAAATAAATTATGCTCCTTCTGCACCCTGAGCAGCTCAGGGAAATGTTCTGTACTTCCAAAATCAGTATCTCCCACTGGCTCCACAAGGCAAACAGAGATCTGCGCCACCCTGACTGTATCCATACCCAGACAGACATAGTCTGGCACCCCAGCAATAAAAGGATTTCCAGAATGTGACATAAACACTTTATGTCAGCAAAAGTAATAGCTTTATCTAATTTATAACAAGAAAATGTGGTGAAAAATTCCCACAGAAGAGGGTTTCACTACAAAAGGAAGCACTACTCCATGTTCTCTGTAAGCCAATCCACAGTAGGGAAATGATGTCTGAACACTGTTAAAGAAACTTTATTTGAGTAGCATGATTGCTACTATGTACCTTGCGGTCGGAGTCTGGCTTTTAGCACATGTGCAAGTAAGCGTGGCATGTTCTGCTTTATGCATGTAAACAATTTCCCCATAGTAACACTGTGAATATTGTACAAACTAAATATGGCCATTAAGCCCAAGCACTTCTTTTCAGTCTCTAGTGATTTTGAATGAATGACTTTCCCTGTGATCAAGTTTTGAAGCAAAACTCCTTTCAATAAACTGCTATTAAAGTTATTGCATATATAAAAAGGTTGGGTATATTTAGCATATAAAAAGGGAAGGCAAGAAAACAAAACCCAGATTTCTGTTCAAACTTTGGATTAGCTAAATATCTGTTCCACCCTACCAGACAAACAAACAAAACCGGATAACTCATGTATTTCATTGCTAGCTAAAAAATTGTTCTAAGATGGTGGAAACATTTATGTACCCTAACACAGAGGGTAGGCTTTCTGGGCTTTGCCAGCTGCCTGCAAAGCCTTCTTCAAAAGTCTAGTCCATCTTGTTGGGTCAGTGTCAACCAGCCAGCCCCACTAGGTCACTTTTTCTCCCTTTAACTCCTTTTCCTGAAAACTGCTTCTTCCTTCTCTACATTGGCTGGTAATTTTACAGCTTTCCAAAGCATAAAATAGTTTTCAATCACTTGTCTGCATACTTCAAAAAACACTGAAAAATGAGCTTTTCAAAAATTCAGCATCCAAAGACACACATAGCTTGTACTTTATTAAACAGATTAAAACAAAACCCCCTTTGAAACTGATCTCAATGTACTTAATGTATTTTGCCACATTCTTCCTGTGACAATGAAACATTCACTAAAACGTGCATGTCTCTGTTTTCTAAGCAAATATCCTGCAGGCATGGCACAAAATGATTTTTAGTGAGCTGTGTTGCCCCAGAGTCTTCAAACAGTAGAATAATTTATGGACTGAGAGACTGAAGAACTTCCACAGAAAACAGAGAAGAATAAACAGCGGCAAAAATGGTTGACAGTGATGTATCAGAGTATCAGACAAGGCTTTTTTTTTTTTCTTTTTTCCTCAGTTGACAAGGGACAACCACTTCTCTTGTAAATAGGAATTTCATCATATCTTTGGTCAACCTGGTGATATCATCCTAGCCTTGGTAAAAACCCTGTAATATGCTTGAAGAATAAGTATCACTTAATCAAGGCCTCTTTGCTGGTGCAATGAAATAGCGTCAGAGCAGTATTTCTCAGTTTCCTTTCCTAATTCTAATTCTAGTTCTTTGAAACAAAGGACTAAAACAAAGAGTAATTTACACTTAGAAAAAAAAAAATCTAACTTTTATAATAGAATCATAGAATCATAGAATAGTTAGGGTTGGAAAGGACCTTAAGATCATCTAGTTCCAGCACCCCTGCCATGGGCAGGGACACATCCCACTAAACCATGCTGCCCAAGGCCTTGTCCAACCCGGCTTTGAACACTGCCAGTGATGGAGCATTCACAACTTCCTTGGGCAACCCATTCCAGTGCCTCACCACCCTTACAGTAAAGAACTTCCTCCTTATATCAACTCTAAACTTTCCCTGTTTAAGTTTTAACCCATTACCCCTTGTCCTATCACTATACCTGGAAATTTCCAACAACTAAAAATTAGAACAAAATAAACATTGCTCTCTAATTTTTAAAAGTTTCAGTTTTCATTGTCCTTTATTTTGTACAAGCTTCAACTTTGTACAAATACATGGAAATCCTAAAAACTCACCTTAAACATTAGATGGCTTTTCTTTTCTTAAAAAACACTGAGGTGAACTCACTTCCATGTTCATAAAAGTTTTACATATGCATAAGCATTATGATGGATTAAGGCTGTGATAATTAAAGCTGCAGGTTTAGCTAATAATCTCAAAATCTCACATTCTTCAAAATCCCTAAAATTTTAATAAACTTTAAAAATAGAAAAGCCAAACTTACATATTTTTGTTTATTATCTGATCAGCCAGAATGAGGGCCTTGCATCGTCACTTTTCAGGCAGGGAACATTGATGAAACAGGGAGAGTTTGGAGCAGTAGCAGAAAAGTAAAAGTCAGACTTTGTTAGACAACTCAGACAGACGATGCTATCCAAAGACAGAAGCAGATAAAATGTGATATTTCTGTTCTTTAATGTTCGTGGAGCAATGCCTTACTCTTCAGTCAGACATGGAGCAACTAACACCCCTAATCTGTCTGTGTGTCACCAGTGGTTAACCTTTGTGCAAATCGACAGGTGGACAAAGCGAATGAGCCTCGGAATGGAAGAAAAAATTTAATATCTCTGAAAATTGCATCCATTTGCTACATACAACAGATCTCAAAGCAATGCAAAGCTTTCTTATGTGGTTTTCACTTCACATGTATTTTGTGCCAGGTTATGTATATGATCATGCATTAAAATGTTAATGTGTTTTGATAGATCAGTGAATATTACAGTTTTGGAAGATGATGCAAAATGATATTTCTTTTCAAAAGTGGGGGAAATGGCAAAGTTACATAAAACCTCACATCAAATTTTGCATAGGATTTAATGAAAGTTTCCATTTATTTAAAGTGAATATACAATTAAAATGTACAAATTTGGTTTGTGTTGAAGGCTATTTATAAAGAGTAAAAATTGAGTGAGTTTGCCATCTAATGTACCAAAAAAAAAAAAAAAAAGAGCAGGTTCAGTATAAAGACATTAGGGCTAACAGGCTAAAACTGTTTGTTTTCCAACCCAGTAAGTAAATTGCAAGTTCAAAGCAGGTCCAGAGAAAAATATTTTGACATCAACTTTAAGTTAGTTTTGATTTAGTTCAGTGGGTTAAGAGCAAAACCTTTCTATATTTGGTACACAGAAAATGACAATAGAGGAGGCATCGTTATAAAAGGCCCATTCGATTTCTGCTCCATTCTTTATTTTCTGAGTTCAAACATGGCAATGATTTAGGTGTCAAGTAAAATTATGTTAGACAGGTTTTCTTTGTCCTTGTTTGTTCACATCACAACACTGGCATGTTTTTCCAGTTCAGCTGGAAAGACAGTAAAAAAAGTCTAAGCAGTATTTTTCTGCACTATACTCAACTGCAAGGACCTTGCAAAAATGTCTGCTCTAGGGACAAAGGGCTAGTTCAGAGTGGCCGATCCAACTACACCCTGAATCCTTGCATGAGAGAAAAAATGATTTAAATGATTTACTTTGACTTCGCATTTCAGTTCTTAAAAGCGGCCTATAAGAAAGACAGGGAAAGACTTTTTAGCAGGGCCGGTTGCAAAAGGATGAGGGGTAATGGTTTTAAACTAGAAGAGGAGAGATTTAGGCTGGATGTGAGGAAGAAATTCTTTAAAATGGGGGTGGTAAAATACTAGCACAGGTTGCCCAGAAAGGCAGTGGAAGCGCCATCCCTGGAGACATTCAAGGCCAGGCTGGATGCGGTTCTAGGCAAGAGCTCATTTCAGGGGATCTGGACTAGGATGACCTTTGAAGGTCCCTTCTGACCTAAGCTATTCTATGATTCTATGGTAAAAGCATAGCGAAGCCAGGATTTTTTTTAATTCTCTCCCTCTCCCCAACCCTACAGATATGTAGTAGAAAGAACACAATGCTTGACAGTGTCTTGATACAAGATGTTGTTTCTCATCCCACTTCGAAGTGGGCAGCTTGGCAGAAATCTCACACATTACACTTTTGAGATATTTCTTAGAGAGAAGTGAAACTCTAATAATCTCTGAGTAATATTATTT
Source organism: Psilopsiagon aurifrons (assembly GCA_025447955.1). Taxonomy (NCBI): domain Eukaryota; kingdom Metazoa; phylum Chordata; class Aves; order Psittaciformes; family Psittacidae; genus Psilopsiagon; species Psilopsiagon aurifrons. The sequence continues at coordinate 10,238 of JAOEHY010023938.1, forward strand.
TTTCCCTAACAAAATTATTTTAATTATTTTCATTCGGGTTTTTAGAACAGCCTAAAAGAAATTTATTTGAATTTCCAGGGCTTGTTACCCCCTTGAAAGTATCCAAGTAGCAACAATTTAGGACCATTCTCATGACACACACTTCCAATGTGAAGGACCAATGGAGGATATAGCTATAGTTATCCAGAGCTGTCTAGATCTATGTAGAGATAAATCCAGGACAGGTGGGAAAGAGGAAATCTAGAAGGACAAAGTGGCATAAATTTCTACTTGCCATCTCTCTCAAAGGACTTTCCTGTCTCTTCTCTCTCTGGAAGCACATATGTAATTATAATGAGATAACAGTTATCTCATAAAGACAGGTCCTACATTTATGTCTTTAAGAGAATATATCTCTGCACTGACATCAGCAGTAAACCTCAGACACCAACATACAATGATACAACTCAAAAGACTGCTGAATTCACAGTTTTCAGTACTTCCTTTTAAGCATGAGTGAGATCTTTTTTTATGCAAAATTTAGTGAACTTCATTCACTAGCAACATGACTTTCCATTCTCTAAACTGAAAATGCATGTGTTCAGAAGATACTATTTTTCTATCTAGATGATCAGCACCCTCATCTGCTTCTGCTCTGCAGTGAATATTGGATAATATTGGAAAACATATTTTGATGTAAAACACTTTCCCTGAGCTGTGGGAGAAACACAGGTTTATTAATAACAAATATACTTTCTGATGAAGCAATTTCTTCACTTGGCCAGTGGCTTTTGTTTTTCATTGCTGAAGATTTACTTAGATTCTCACCTACAACATTATCTGTAAAGGATATTGAAGAATATTTCAGTAATAATTATGTTTCATTTACTGACAATGTTAGTTCACAGTCACATTAAGTCAAAAAAGAATTTTTTATTACCTTTACATTAGTTGGGTGATTGATTTTTTCAATATAGTCCTCAAAAATCAATAAGTATTCTCACACACAATATTGTTGTCTCCTTTATGAGTTTAGATTCATTGTGTAAAAATGTTATTCCTTTATATTTTCAATGAAAAACTCATAGAATACAAAGATCAATTGTTTTTATCTCAGTAAAAATCCCATCACTGATCCAGTCACTTCAGAGGAAGGTTCTCTGTATTAAGCAATCGGTGAGTAGCTGTGAGGAGTTTCCACTTTTATCTGCAAAAGCATATAAAGTAAGACACACTGAAGAATAGGATAGGATAGGATAGGATAGGATAGGATAGGATAGGATAGGATAGGATAGGATAGGATAGGATAGGATAG